>MU204410.1:10637657-10681262 GCA_017309775.1 Paedocypris sp. Pulau Singkep
AGAGAGAGAGAGAGAGAGAGAGAGAGAGAGAGAGAGAAATGAGAGAGAGAGAGATTGAAAGAGAGAGAAAGAGAGAGAAAGAATGAATGAGAGAAACGAAGGGAGATGGAGAGTGAAAGAGAAAGAAAAGTGGAGATAGTGATAGTGAGTGAAAGACAGAGTGAGAGAGGGAAAGATGGGGTGAGCAAGAGATAAATAAGAGCAAGAGATAAATAGAAGTGAGAGAAAAAGTGAGAGAGGGAGAGATGGTGAAACAGAGAGAGATTGGAGAAAGAGGAAAAGAGATGGAGAGAGAGAGGGATACAGACAGACAGATCGAGAAAGAGAGAGATGGAGAGAGATGGAGACAGTGAGAGAGATGGAGAAAGAGAATGACAGAGAGAACAAGAGATGGAGAGAGAGAGGAGTACAGACAGACAGATTGAGAAAGAGAGAGATAGAGAGAGAGACAGAGAGATATTACATGCATTTAGATCAAAGTGGGGCCGTAGGGTCACTTGGGGGAACTTCTGTCGTGTTTCACTACTTTGAAGGCTGTTTGAGGATCAAGTTGGGATTTTAGAGCAGATGTTACAATTGAGTTTTGATTAATGTTGGAGTAAAGAGCGAGAAGGGGAATATTTTAATGATTGTGGTTCGGGTGGTGAGGGTATGGTTGCATATGAAACGGTTTCATATGCATGTCAATAGTGGGACCCCACTGTTATATATATAGAAGAATCTTTGTATAGACGAATACAGAAGCTCTGAAGTTATCCGCAAGTCACCAAGAAGAATCTTTACATTAGGACATGCACATCTTCAAAACCCCGGGTAGGTTCTTGTCATAAGTCGACCAAGACTAAGGAAGGGTTGGACTCATGTGCAAACAGCCAGGAGGAGCGCAAGGAGTTAAACATTCAAATAAAGGTTTAATCCAGATCGAGTCACAGGCAAGAGTCGGTATCCAAAATACATGAACGAGAACACAAACTTGACAAGACTAGACAAGAGGCGAGTGACAGGTACAAAGACTGACAAACTGCCAAAGAAAACGAGACAGGAACCAACTAAAATACACAGACTAATCATCACAAACGCAAAACACCTGGGTACAGACGATCGCGATAGCATGGGGATAAACCAAGATGGCAGCGGCAAGGTAAACTTCAGAATAAAAGTCAGAGCACGACTTCATGATAAAAGTTCGAGGATTTGTGACAGTTCTTCCCTCTTTCTGTAGACCGGAATGCCAAGGGATTCATCTCTCGGCAGTGGCACTATTGATCGGCAGACTGCATTTCTACACTGTGAAAAAGTCGTTCTAGCCACAAAAACACAAATAGACGGTTATAAATCATCTCACTATCCCAAACCTGTGTCTACGTGAAGTGACAGTATATCGAAAAAAGACACTAGTGTTCAATTGAGCCGTCGTGGCCTAGTAGACGTTTGATTTGTGACCAAAAGGTTGCAGGTTCGAATTCTGGACCGGTTTGTGCGTGTTTGTTTTTCAAGCACAACACTGAACTGATCTGTTCTTTCTGTGCAGGGGTGTAAAGTACTTGAGTAAAATGTTACTTATGTATGTTTTCTGCTACTTTGTACATGTACCCAGTATTAACAATATAAGCAACTTCTACTCTCTACTTCGTTTCTGATTGAACATCTGTACTTTTTACTCCACTACATTTGAATGGACACTTGCTCGACAAGCCATCGTCGATTTATACTGCCGTTAATTTCTCGGGGGGGGGGGGGGGGGATAATTTTTACTTATTTAAAAAAAAGCGCTTTTTCAAGTCAAATTTGATGGAAGACATTGAGGCAAGAGTCCTTTTAATGTTCATCTAAAGTAACATTTTGTCAAGTTAAACTTTACGGATTTTCCATGACATTACAATGGTATTTTAAGCATATATAGTATAATTAAACCTGGTGAATATAGAGTTTGTTTTTCACATTTCTTAATGGTTTATTTTGTAGCCTATATTCAGTGTAAGTAACATACTTAATTTCTTTAAAAACTGGATACTTTGCAACTTTACTCGAGTTTTCTTTGAACTAGGTGACTAATTACAGTACTTGTACTGGAGTAATTTGTACAGTAAGCAATTGTACTTTTACTCAAGTATGGTTGTCTGGTACTCTTTACACCTCTGCTTCTCTGAGACACTCAAGCTTTTATTTGAAGTTTTTAATTGAAGACTATGTAGATCTAACTTAGTATGGAATCCGATTAGTGCCAAAAATATCAAACGTAAATTTTGAAGAAACAAATGAAAATGCTTCACATTTACGTTCGTTTTTTAAATTTTTCTTTACGTTTTCGTTTTGAAAGTGCTCAAACTTTCTTTCCTTTCAGACGCATCCTCCAAATATTATCCAGCAACATGTCACATGGTTCCAATCTTTGTAGACGGCGTCATATTGGTGGGAGTGAATGGGGGTCTTAGCGAGAAAGTGAGAAAGTACCCAGCATGCCGTGTGTCTGTTTACCTAGCCTGGTGTGCGTGACCCCGCGCCAATAAAAACCTTCATTCTGGGCTTCAGCGCTGCCTACTATCTCTTAAATGTGTGCCGAGTCTCACCAGCGGGAAAATAAAAAGAGAGAGAGAGAAAGTCGGAGAAAGTGAAAGAGCATGTGATCTCCAGGGAGAATTCTGACAGCGTTCAGACTCTTCACATAAAGAGACTGCTAAAAATGCTTCTGTCTCCATTTATTCACAAGTGCCATTCCAGATTTCCACTATCGTAGATGTGGACTAAAATTACATCTAAAAACATGCTGTCGTTCAATCAAATTTTGTATTTTTTGCTTTTTAATTATGTTCTTGGTCTGTCTTTGTGGGTAGTTTAGGCTTAACAACCAGTTGTTGTAATTACATGAATAACGTGTTGTTGAATTTTCCAACTTAGATCAGAAATCAAACGTACCAACACAATTAAAAAAGCATTTGTGACTTTCAGTTTGTCAGATGCAGAAACGTGGCCCCGCCCATTATACCGGTAATGGGCGGAGACATGTTACAGTCAGTGTCATTACAACGAGGACAGAAATTCATCAGATTATTACACGAAAATAATCGCAAATTCAAATTCCGAAATAAAATATTACAATTCTGGCTTCAAATCGGAAAAATCTGAGTCTGAAAAAGTTCTGAGATGAAAAGGCATAATTCTGACTCTTTAGTTCACAATTCTGAGATAAAAAAAAAAAACTCTGAAATAAAAAAATTAGAAATAGAATGCAATCATTTTCAACGCAATTTTATAAGCACTTTAATAACACTATAGTCATAAACCATTAAAAATGGCATTTGCTTGCATTATTTTACACTTCAAGTAGTTAAGTTATCAGTACTTTTACTTGAGTAATATGACCGAGTTGATATCTTTACTTTGTCTTTTTTAACTCTAGTATCTACTATATAGTAACTTCTACTGGAGTAAAGAATGTGACTACTTTTGATAGCACCGACCATGAATATAAAAACTACTTTTTAAAGTATAAACACATTGTAGAATTTTAAAAGCTACGGTAACTTGAAGCAATTAATGTGAAATCGAGCAATTTTCTCTATTCAAATGCGGCATTAACTTTCGCTCCATTACAATGCAACTTTCGGCCCTTCATGAGTCGAGGTTCGAGTGCCACGGAAGAGACAGACACTTTCCGATGAACTTTCCGTCGGCTGAAAAGACGGAACGTCTACTACAGTAAATACAGTAAATGCGTGGGCACACCAGGGATCAGAGATGTTAAGAGCAGCTGGCGCATAACAAACTTGACAGTTCGCAATTATGGCTATGAATATGCAAAACATGCTTTTAAAATCTTAAACAACGCTTGTTAAATAATACAAGTCGTGATCTGAATTAAACAGCTGAGTTCCCTGTAGGTGGACATGGGGGGGGGGGCAGATCTGCGGAGGAAAAGCCTTGAGGACGCCTCACCAGAATGAAGCAGGGAGGAAAAGAGCCGAGCTTCAGCAGATAAAAGGCTGGGAGAGAAGTCGACTCTTGTCTGACAGTCCTCCAGAAGCAGATATGAAGGAGTGAGCGTGAAGCCCGGACCCCACACTGAGAACTAAAGTGGGCTGCTGTCTGGAGTCTATTCCAGGCTGAGCACGGCCGATCCCTCCGGAGAAGAGCAAATATACTGGAAATGTTCAATCTGGTTAAGAGAGAGAATAAACAAACGCCTGGAGAAAGAGACGGACAGAGCGAGAGAGCGAAGGATGGAGCTTCGGGGAGCGGGAGACTTAGCCCTTCATCTGGAGTAAATCCATCTCCCTCAATTCACACACGGTCACATAGTGGAAGCTTTTCATCTCGGAGAATCCGATCCAACCACAGGCTCCATAACCAGTTTAGTCTTCCGCACACACAATTTCTCTTTCACACAGTAGATGTGATAGATACATGCCGTGTTTACGCGTATATAAACGTATTTTTTTATTTTAGACCCTCAAAAACTTGGGGGTGATTATATGCGCATGTTTCAAATGTTTCCATTTTTCTATATTTCAAATTTGGAGCGTACTCAAATGAAAATACATCTTTAGGTCCTCTTTTCCTTAAATAATAGTTCCGGAGGCAGACATGCATATATGTATGCTTTTATTGGCTGAATAATAAACACTTGGAAGTGGCTAAATAAAGTTTTTGAAATAAAATGTTACTAAATACAATAATTATTATTGGAACAGACAAAGACAACAAACCAATTGGCAGCGTAGACCACAAAGGAAATTCCTCAGATATATTATTGTATAGAAAATGTATAATTATATAGAAAATAATCCCAAGTTCAAATTCCGAAATAAATAATTCTGGCTACAAAACGGAAAAATTGGAGAAAAGTCAGATAAAAGGCACAATTCCGACTTTTTATTTCACAACTCTGAGATGAAAAAATACAGAGTTCCAAGTCTATAGCTGGAACTTCTGAGATAAAAAGCTAAAATTCTAAGAAGCAAAAGTGCAACTTTTTTTGTGGCAAAAGTGCAAGACAAATCATATTCATGGTACAGTACAGTCAAGTAGAAGAATAATTCTTAGTTACTTTACTAAAGTAGAATTTTAGCTTATGTATACTATACGTGAGGAATTATTTTTTCCACCTACTTTTTACTTCTTATAATTTTCAATGTTATTTTATATGGCTACACTTTAGTAACAATATAGTCATATACCATTAAAAATGCCATTTCCTTGCATCATTTTCACTTTTACACTTCAAGTGGGTACTTTATCAAACCAGTACTTTTACTTAAGTAATATGGTAGAGTTGATACTTTTACTTCCACAGAAGTCTTTTTCAACTCTAAAATTCTACTGGAGTAAAGAATGTGACTACTTTTGACAGCATTGACCTGGAATATTATAACTACTTTTTTATATACAGCGCTATCTACAGTGCTAACGACTAGAAACGGAATTCTAGAAAACAAAATCCGAAAAAGGCAGGCGAAAGACAAAAAAACACAGGCAAGAATTCAAAGCCAGGGAGGCAACACAAGCAAAACGCTCGATCTGCTGCACAGGGCAAAACAAAACTTCGAAACGATGGACATCGCGAAGCGTCTGACAAAGATCTTCGCTCAAAAGGCTCATGGGATATGCTGAGGTTTCTGGGAGTTGGAGTTCCGATCAGTAGTAAAAGTACAAGTAAAATAAAGTGATACGAGTCACAAGTCAAGTTTGGTAAAGGAGAAGAAGTTTAGCCAGAATTTTCTTTTCTTCTTTTGTGCCTGAAAAATCAAGGAGTGGTGGATGTTGTTCGTATTCACAGGTGGCGCAAATATGATGCCTAATTAGTGTCGGGAGCCAATCGAACGTACACCTGAAAAGTGCGCCAATCCAGCAGGTGAATTAAGCTTTGATGACTGTACCAATCTTGATTTGAGAGGTTCGCCGCCATCCCCGCCATTTCCTCGAGGGAGGCGACGTGTTAAAATGACATCATTTGTCTAGAAAAATTCCTCGGGAAAGTGTCAACAGCAACGGCGTAATTGCTGCAAAATGTCACCGCGGCTGATTACCAGCCATTTGTAGTTTGACTTTGGAAAAAAAATTGTGGAAAAAAAAAAAGCTTGATTGAGAGAATATTTAATGAAGCGCCACATGCTAATACCACACGCCAGCCCGGGCGAATCTACAGCAGGGGTTTGCACAAATTAAGCCGCCGTTTCTTCGTTTTAACGTTTTCTTGTTCGTTTTAACCAATGTGACCCTCGTATTTGATAAAACGGACAAAACCGACGGGGAAGAAAGCTGATATGACAGATGAATTCACTCTTTCCGGAACCTTACTGTGACTTTTCCATTCACTATTTCCCTCTGGTCAGTCTTACCACATTTACATTCATATTTAAATAAGAGCAGCTTTCAGCTTTTCGCCTTTCAAGCCGCAACGTATGAATGAACTACAAAAGCCAGATGAATAGCAGTTAGCATAATAGCATTATCAGCATCTCATTCCCGTCAAGCCTTTTAATGGCTTCCCATAAGGCCTAATCAAAAGAAAATACAACTACAAGATTCAGTCGTCTTAATTTCACCTAACACTTCCTTCTAAGCCACTGATGTTTTACGAGGAAATGAATTCAAGACTCACCTCCAAAACAACCATGAGAGCCAACCAATCATAGTGCCTCATTCAAACCCATCGGTTTATTAGCATCACTAATTGGGAGAAAAGTACAACAAGTTTGGTAGAATACTACAAAAATAACTACGAAAATATGACCATTGTAGTTTCAATTCTACAATTGGAGAATCAAAAAAACCAAAATCTAAACTGATGTACAATCCAGAACCAAACAAAAAGACTAACACAGGTGTTTAAGTTCATTTAGGGATCCAAAGAAAAGACGCCGAGAGCAAATCTGGTCAGGACATGACCTTATGCTAATGCTAGCGCTGGAGTTGATTTAGCTCTGCTGGGTGTGATATAAAGGACAAAGCCTCCCTCTGTGAAGCTAATGAAACAGTCCGACACGCTGCATTCAACCCTTTCTACTCTACACTGGGATTTCTCCGAGCATATCCACACTTCCACACAATCCAAAGTTAAAATAGATGAAAAAGGTACACTGCAATGACAACACTTCTTTAGCTATTGTTTTCTAATCGACTTCTCGAATCAACTCATATCTACTCTACACATCTACTCTACACGGTCTTCCCATGTTCCTTCTCCACAACACATTTTACTCTCAACCCATTTCTAATCTACTTCTCTACCCATCTCACTTCTCTAATCTACCCAACTCACTTCTAATCTACTTCTCTACCCTACTCATTACTAATTCAATTCTAATCTCATTATTAGGACAAATAAAGGTTTCTTCTTCTTCTTCTAGTCGACTCACTTCTATTCTACTTCCCTGTAAACTGAATTCTAATTCTACCCTATCCAGTCATTTCTAATTGATTTGTCAATCCCACCATTCTAATCTGTCCTAGAGACACTTTTCTCATCTAAATCTTTTATCACAATGCTCATTATTGTATTTTGTAGTCATCTCCGATCTAATCAACTTTTCTATTTAAGTTGTTTCTACGTAAGTCCACTCATTTCTATTCTGTCCTAGAGACACCTTTCTAATCTACTTCTATAGCTCAATTCTTTATCTATTTCTATAGCTCCACTCTATTGTATTTTTGTAGTCAACTCTATTCTAATCTACTTCTCTATTTAAATAATTTCTAAACAACTTCTCTACTCCACTCATTTCTAATCTGTCCTAGAGATACCATTCTAATGTACTTCTATAGCTCCAATATTTTCACTTGCAAATTATTTTCTAATCTACTTCTATAGCTCAATACTTTTTTTATTGCATTTTCTAGTCAACTGTTTTCTAATCTACTTCTCTATTGAAATAATTTCTAATCTACTTCCCTAGTCCACTCGTTTCTAATCTGTCTTAGATACACCTTTCTAATCTACTTCTATAGCTACGTGCGTTTTATTGTATATTTTTAGCCACCTCTTTTCTAGTCTACGTTTCTCATTAAATAGTTTCTAATCGAAACTAATTTCTAGTCATTTTTTCTAATCTACTTTTCCACGACATAGTTTCAAGTCTACTTCTCAAGTCAACTCATTTGTAATCTACTCTACCTGAATCCTTTCTAGTCAACGTCTCTAACCCATCCATTTCTATCCTACCTAGAAACCTACCTGCAACTCAACTCTGAACTATTTCTAATCAACTTCTCTAGCTACTGCGTAGAACTGGCGGCTCTGTTTTGTGGTCTCTGTTAAAAGGGCAGAATCACTTACATTCGCCGTGTCTTGAAGGACTTTAAGAGCACTTAATGCTAAAGTTCAGGGCCGCGTTCAATAAGAGCTATTGATTCGCTACGGACGGAGAAAATCTCTGACAGCTGTACAATTCACATCCACTCTGGAGCACTACAAGGTTAGTGCCTAATTATGGCTAATAACATCATATTGTGGCAACCATGACAACAAATGCAAACTTATGGCACAACAGCGCTGCTAATCCACACGACTCATTATAGCACTCGAGCGTTTTCGTGACTATTTTTCTGAAATGCTTGTACAAGTATCAGACTTATTATAGCAATACGATTTCATGGCTAATGTTCCTTTGTGAAATGCACAAATGGAGCCGGAAGAAAACAACAAGGTCAATAGCGGAATAGAAATGAACACAAACGACTGGATTTTTTAAAGGGAAATCAAGCGCTAATCATAAACGCTATTTGAGCGCACTGCGAAAGCTTAAATGAAACAATGTGCTTATTGACAGAGAGCAAGTTACATTTGTAGGAGAAATTCCAACGCTTTTTTTTTTTGTAATTCGTCAAACACAACGTTTCAAACAATGGATGGTGTGAATCAGCTGGATGAACAAATGTCATTTCAAAATTAAAACCATTTTTTACAAATGTGAACTGAATCATTGCATTTTTCATATGATAATTGTACCAAACAAGACAAGCAGGAGACGTTTCAGAGTGAAAAAATACTTTTTAAGTAATTTTTAAATATTTTCAAACTTTGTACACGAGTCAAATTTGACCTGAACATAATATGGGGGTTAAAGATCGTACACGCGCATTCACAGTGTTACGACACTTTTAGTACTACATTCGTATACTGAGATTTACCATGTGTGTGTGTGTCTGAAAGTCAACTTGCTTATACTTTTTCACAGCCAGTCTCACAGCAGGACTCAAAGCGTCACGGGAACATCAAGAGGCGAGCGTGACACTTCTGAACCGCTGCGCTGCGTTTCCTCGGTTCAGCTCCAGTACGTTTCTGATAAACACACAGTCGAGACCGAGTGCAGCAGAGTTCAGCACCGTGACACACTCAGCTGCTGGATTTATCCTGTTTTTATTCTGATAACAGTGCTGGTGTCTGGCAATTAATAAAAAATGTAATTGTGCAAATGTAAGCGCCCCTTTTACGTATCGATTTTATAATTTATGTCTAATTTATTACAAATTATAATGTTCTCTGTCTGTCTGCAACTGTGAAAAAACAGAAAACGCCCATATATGGACATAGCAAGTGGAATTACTACTGGAGATCTACTAAATTTCGAATTAATATTTAAAGTTTGTTAAAAGAAGTATTGTTAAGAGAAGCATTTAGCTACACTATTCTGGACCAAGAAAAAAAGAGTATATTATTATAATTTTATTTTGCGCCAGAAAAATCAGGGTGGTGGGTGCTTTTATACAAGTTCGAGTTCAAGTTTATTTATATAGCGCTTTTCTTAGTCCCAGACCAATGCAAAGTTGCTATGCGGAATTAGGAATAAAAGTCTTTAAAGAAGAAAAATGTCCATTGCTCGTCTGTAAACTTATATTCCTGGGATGCTTGAATAGAGTAAACTAGTCACAATGTTAATGTGTAGAAATTAAACAGTAAACAAATAAACTGTTTGTTGCATTAATGGGCGGAGTCAGAGCAAACAAACCGCTCTGATGAGTGTTGTAGAGGGTGGAGTCAGAGAAAAGAACTAACTGTCAGACAGCGTGTCTGTAATATCACCGTGTTACACAATATTACCGTGTTACAGTCCCGCTCTGCTGCTCCACCTGGTGGAGAGTCATTGACATGGCATTGGACTAATTGGCTGCCAGGTGTTCGTAATATTAAGGACTATAAATGCCTGCACTTTGAAATGAAAGCAGGAATTTGTTGTATTGTACATTCAACAGTAGGATAAAAGCGTCTGCTAAATCACTAAGTAAGTAACGTTATTAAAATCACAAATATCTGGCAACCACTGTGGTCTGTGTGGCTTACAGCGAGGTGAAGTGTGTCGTTTTTGCTGTTACTTTTTCTTAACACTTTATAAAACACAATTATAGAAAATACTGTAACTGTATGCAGCAGTTGTTGACTGAACTTCACTTGTGATTAAAAGACCAACTCAATTTTGTTTTTAAAAATTGTACATACTGGAATAACAGCGGCAAACGTCAAGGCAACAAAACGTGTAGTCATAATAATAAAGATTGAGCAAAGTATTAATACTAACACCTTTCATTTCATTTTAATAAGAGTGAGCACATGAATCGGGTTTGAGGTCTTACTCATGTAGAGTTGTAGAACTTCCTGCACCATTAGGCCACAGAGAAGTGTGTAAAATCACTAAGCGCTTGCCCTACAAACTGCGGACATTATAAGCACTTTCTGCCGTGTGAATATTTCGGACAGGCCCGTAATGCCCCTCGGATCCCCGCGGTGACACTAATGGCTGGAAGCCGCACTGCTAGAATTTGAATAAGAGAGAGACCAGAACCTTGAAGCTCCCGGGCGAAATGAGATCAATTTCGCCGCTCGCTCTCGGCAATTATGTGGAGACGGGTCTGTGGTTACGGGAACATGAACGTGTGGGACTTATGAGTTCAAAATGAAACCTTGGGGTGAGAGCCTTTAATTGACTTTAAATACGGAAAAAGCTGGTTGTTTCCGAAATGTTCATAATCAGCCCGTCACGATGATCGGCCTGGACGTTTCTTACTCCAGCTCTACAGAGTCCCATCAGCGTCTTCCCTCCTCTCTGCCCTTTCCACAGCTCCTTTGGACAGACTGATAAAGTCTGTCTGCTCAAGCCAATAGATTGTTTGGCAAATTTGAATTTTGAAAAGGTCTCCATGGTATTTTTGCAAGTGTCAGATCATCAGTCATCCACAAACGTTGCGGGTTCTACTCTCGCTCCTTCCTCCATCCGTCTGCTTCACCTGACTCTAATGCTGTGGCTTGTCATTTGAATATGTTAATAAGACGAACTTGATCAACTTTACTATGATCCTCCGCTCTCACGCTCTCTCAATAACACATTTCACACTTGGTTTTACAATACGCATAATCTAAACAACATTTGATAATCAAAGATGTGGATTATACACTGTAATTGTCATGTATGGCAAACAACGTTATGGCACCAACAAGTTGGAGAACTCTATGTCCCATGAGCCTCCACAACAAGACTGTGTCATGTGACTTAGATTTGTAAGTTAGGGGCAAGTATTGTTCCATTCAGACCGATTTTAGTACAGTTTTGGAGTTTTCCCCGCGTTTTGTCTGTCGCCTACCTTTGAACTCCTGCCCGTGTATTTGTTTGGAATCTCACCTCGCCCTAAAGTACTAATTGTTCAAGTTTAAGTTTATTTATGTAGCGCTTTTCTTAGTTCCAGACCAACGCAAAGTCGCTATGCGGAATTTGGGAAAAACAGTCTTTAAAGAAGAAAAATGTTCATTTGAGTTAAAAAAAATCAGGAAAAAGAGTCAGTTAAAAAAGAAAAATGAAAATTATTCTTCAGTGTTCTTAAGCTTAAGTTTCTGGGACTTATCGAGGTGAGGATTCAGAAAAGCACAGAGACTCTGGAGAGCAAAAGTGCTGAATTTTTAAAAGTGCTTATACAGAAAAAAAATACTTTCACGCCTCTAATAGATGCTAGCTTATTGCTCACAATCACAATGTAACGAGTAACGGCAAGTGTTGATTCAAACATGTAGTGGAGTAAAGAGTACAGATACTCAATCAGAAATGTAGTGAAGTAGAGAGTAAAAGTTGCTTTTTAATAGTCAGTACAAGTAAAAAGTAGCAAAACACATACTTAAGTAAAGTAACAAAGTCCATTTACTCAAGTACTTTACACCTTGAGTTAAAGCGTGATCAACATACAACATACAGCTGTGATCAACAGTGATGGCGCTACTTTTGACGGCTAGTCTGCAGAGGCAATTGAGTAGTAGAGTTTTCCTGATTCCACCATCAGAATAATTAAATAAAAAATGTTCTTCGTCTGAGAAAAAGCAAGTGAGATAGTTTTTAGTTATTTCATTATAAAAAGTGTGCATGTACGTGCACAGATGTATATTTAAACACGCGATGTAGCTAGTTTAGTATTCATACATGCGAGGGCTAATTTGTCAGTAACGTTGCTTCGTTTACAACCCGGTTGACTTTAATACTATAAATCTTAGTTTAGATTAATAGATTAATGTGAAATATGGTTTACACAACTAACCCCCCGCCCTACCACACACACACACACACACACACATACATGCAACTTTCCACCTCGGGAGAATTTCTGTGTTTGTGTCGCTGTTACCGGGTCCGATGTTAGTAAAACGCTTCTAGCCATGGAGCGAGACAAAATAGCCCGTAGCTACGAATTCCTCCAGCTGTCACCATCGTCGCCCTCAGCGGGGAAAAGCTCGGGAAGCTGTAAATTGCCGTTTTATGCCGGAACAAGGAAGTGCATTGCACTCATACAAATAAGACATTACACTGAAGTCTGATTTATTACATCAGTATCATCACAGAACTGATGCCATCATTAGCATAAAACTCTAACTACCCTCGCCGGCCCCCCAAACGCATCACATTTGAGCAAACAGAATCCGCAGTAAGCGTCCTCTCGCCAAATTCATCACTGGAACAATAACGACAAATTAGCTAACTGAGTTATCGCATCACTAAAACACTGATGAATCGCTGTAAAGTGAAGTGAGGAAGATTGTCAAAATGGTAAACGAAAGGTAGAAAGAAGCATAGATTGCCAAAACAAGACCTTCGTATGAACACATGTCTTCCGCAAAGTAAAAAAAAAAAATAGGTCAGTATGTGTAAATTCTACATCACTCAAGTGATTTTATTTAAAGTCTTGTAAAAATCAGATCAGGCTTACAACGAGGCAACCCAACAAAGCCCCGTCTTTCCTGCTCAGTGTTTACTCTCGGTCTCCAATTTTGCTCTGCCAGTATAAAAATGTACACTTAAAATAGAGTATCTGAATTAACCAACGTCTGTGTGATCCGCTCGGTGATTGGTTGGCCACCAAATCAGAGGGCGTGTACAAGAGGTGTAAAGAGTACCTGAAAACCATACTTGAGTAAAACTACGCATACTGTGCTGTAGAAATTACTCCATTACAAGTAACAAGTCACCAATTCCAAGAAGTCATATTGTATTCAATTTTAAAAAGCTTTTCTTAGTCCCAGACCAACGTGAAGCCGCTATGCGCAATTAGGAAAATCTAAAAAAGAAAAAAATGTCCATTGTTCATCTATTTAAAAAAATTAGGAAAAAGAGAGTCAAATAAATAAAGAAAAATGTCCATTCACACTATGGGCCATATATTCACCATAAAATAACTTATTTTACTATTGAATTTAGGCTAAAAAAAAAAAAACACAAAAAAGTGCTACCGCTGATCATCCGCCCGAGAAATTAATCTTGGTAGAAAAAGATGTTGTCTTGTCGCGTACAATCACAACAAGAGTAACGGTAAGTGTCCATTCAAATGTAGTGGAGTAAAGAGTACAGATACTCAATCAAATACGTAGTCAGGTAGAGTAAAAGTTGCTTACATTTTCTATACTAATAGCCAAAAATACTTGAAGTCCATTTACTTTAATTACTTAATACTTTACTCTACTGGTTCAACAATCTACAATCCCAGAGTTGCTAAGATTCTGCTCCCCATGACCCAGAAATGGAAGTCATTTAAAAGATGAACCAAAAGTTCAAGAGTTTAAATATTTCACATTCAACTCACAACATGATTTCAGAATGAACTGCAGAAGCCCGTAGTAATGGAAGCCGGCCTCCAGGACTCTATTACTTATGTGAAACATGCTCACTGACCCGAACCCAGCAATCTGATCTAACCGAATCCTCCCGTCAACCAGTCAGACTGATACTGTGAGAGGAAAAACGATGATCCGGCTTCCTCTCCCGCTGTAACTTACCATTTCCCTCGCTCTGGACACCGGCTGATCTCTGACCCGAGGCTCAGTCAGACAGAGGAGAAACTCATCACTCACTTCATTACCCCGCCGCACTCACGTCCCAGAGAAAAACGCTCTGGGTTCTGGATCTCATCCCACACGGTTGCACGGAACCCACACAAATGTCCTGGGAAGATGGTGCGGGGTGAAGGTCGGGTGGGATTTACAAGGTGAGTAGTTTAACCACTGGCATGTTAAGTGCAGTACCCAATAAACTAGTACCAAAAGGTATTAAACTAAAAGCTTTCAGCAACAAATTCAGAATTGTCTTCAACACGGTGGCGCAAATAAAGGTTAAGGCCTGATCAAAGCTTTTGCAAACTGAGAACAAAGTGAACTCAAAAACCAATTGGAGTTGGGACAATTGCTCATATATGCGAGTGAAAGTGTGAATGTGCGTTTCTGTGTCCTGCTCTGTGATTGGTTGGCCACCAATCCAGAGGGCGTGTCCTGCCTTCTGGCCCAGAGTTGCAGAGATTGGATCCAGCTCCACGTGACCCAAGAATAGATTAATGTATCTCCAAACTGGAAGATGCAAACACAATCCAGTCTTCCCTATTTTACGCTGATTAAATTGGCCTCCCGTTAAATGGCGGATTAAGTTTAAAATTTTTTAAACGACCAACCACCTCACTATTTGTCAGAATTTTTGGTTCCGCACATCTCCGAGATCTATCTAGTGGTCCAGGGCTACTCAAAACTCCTAGATCTCGGCTTAAAATCCATGGTGATCACTTTTGATGGTCTGGAACTATTAAACAATCTCAAAAGACACTTATTCTCACTTGCTTTTGATGTGAAATCTTAATGCTATTATCTCTTGTACTTTATAGCTTTATTTATCTATAGTTGTTTTTTTTCTATTCTGTGTAGCACTTTAGTCGACCACTACAGTGCATAAATGTGCTATATAAATGTATTTACATTTGGATTTAAAAACTAATACTTATCAAAAGAGATATTCAAATATTGTATTATAGTATGTCATACAAACATTTGTAATTTTGAGTTTCACGACATTGAAATCTAAATATGTTTACACAATACAAAGAATTTAACATTGTTAAGAAGTAAAGCCTAAGAATTGAAGACTGAAGTAAGGTACAGATATCTCAAGCACTATAACGAAGGGTTATTACTTTGTTCCATTGAGTGTGACCTTGCTACATGATTTCTACAGTTTGATAAAAGCGTGGGACGTCTTAGCAATCAATGGCTTTCGAGGCTGAGAAAAATAGACTGCAGCTGGAAACTTTACTTTCCCCATTCTGCTCTCATATACCATGGCCTATTCCATTTCTTACCATTTCATCTGCCTCTACTCAGACACGACCGCCTTTACTGCCCCAATAAAACTCCAATACATTTTTACTAGCCAGACAAAGATATTTATAATTCCCACTTTTCAATTTGCTCTAAAACCCGAGAGCATGTAATAATCGGAGACATTTGAAACTTTCAGAACTACCGACCTCCAGCAGCACCAACGTGCTCGTCCGACATACAGTAAACGCTGACAGTTGGCCGTTATATGACGCCATTGTGGGGACAGATCGCACTTGGATTGCCTCGAGCTCTTCGCCAGCAAAATAAAAGACGCATATTTTAAAGTTAGAGAGTTACTGCCAAGTCCTGGCAAACCCAGTGGTGCAAAGGGACGCCTCCACACAGGCCTGTCTGCGAGAACAGAATGTGAGTGGAAAACTGATTTCTGAGCTAAATTCAGGAGCAAAAGGCCAGACTAAGGCCAGACACCAGAAAAAACGTCTGTTATTGAGGAACTTGCCTTCAGATTCCAAACTCGAGCCTGCCAACGGCTGAAAGTCCAGACAAAACAAACCACATGTGAATCAATACCTTTATAATAATGCTACAAGATCCTATTGGTTGTTTTTTGGCACATGAAGCAGGCAGGGGTCAGTACACGGAGATCAGGTACAACAAGGTGAAGCAGGCAGGGGTCAGTACACGAAGATCAGGTACAACAAGGTGAAGCAGGCAGGGGTCAGTACACGGAGATCAGGTACAACAAGGGTCAGGCAAAAGGCAGCCAAATACATGTTTATATGTATAAAAATTAAATTCATGAATGTGTGGCAGTATCCATGGTACTGCATGATCTATATCGTGACACAACTCAATACAGGTTTCTGGTATACCGACGAACAAGACAAAAATCACTAGGCAAATGGGTAGAAAACAATGCTAGAGCTAGCGTACAAAGCAAGGTACAAAAACGTCGGATGACAGGTAATAATCACTGACGATCTGGCAAAGGTGAAGTCAAAAACAGGTGCTTAAATACAGAACGTGATTGCAAAAATGATATCAGCTGGACTGGAAAACAGACAGAGTGCGATTGCGGGCAAAATCGGAAGGATCTAAAAAAAGTTTGTTATGGCTAAGAACCAGAGTCTGTGACATACAACTTGAACCGAGGGCAAAAACAAAAGCGGTTAGGTAAAACTTGCAAAAAGACGTTTCAAAAGACAAAATTGTGATTAGCAGTAATCCCCAACCTAAGGTTCCCGGCCCATGAAGGTGTTACATGACTTACTCGATTTATTTCTATATTCACAATGTACACTATATTCCCAAAAGTATTGGGTCACCTGCAAACCTATATGTAAACTTAAGTGCCATCCCAATTCTAACCCTTATGATGTCACCTTTTGCTGCTTTTACAGCTTCAACTCTTCTGGGAAGACTGTCCACAAGGTTGAAGAGTGTGATTATAGGAACTTTTGACCATTCTTCTGAACGCGAGGTCACACGCTGATGGTGGTCAAGTAGGCCTGGCTCTCAGTTTCCGATTCATCCCAAAGGTGTCCTATAGGGTTGAGGTCAGGACTACTCAAGTTTTTCCACACCAGACTCACCTCATCCATGTCTTTATCGACTTTGCTTTGTGCACTGGTCCACAGTCATGTTGGAAGGGGAAGAGGTCTGCTCCAAACTGTTCCCACAAGGTTGGGAGCATGGGTTTGTCCAAAATGTTGTGCTATCCTTAAGCATTCAAAGTTCCTTTCACTGGAACTAAGGGACCAAGCCCAACTCCTGTGTGGCTGTGTGAGCGAATACTTATTTTGTGATTTTAAATCATTTGCAATAAAGCGGACAGAAATGTGCGCCAATATCAGAATAACTTTAAATCAGAGACGACCTTCAGAAGAATCAATGGACAAATCTGCCGCCGCCGCACTATTCAAACATAGGGTGGTGAGGCAGACCATCATGGGTTTTTCATTTCCTTTCTCACGTTTTGGAAACTAGACTAAATTCCAAAAGCCATTTCATTTTTGCAATCGGGGTGGCCTGAGGAATCTGCGAAAAAGTCAAGTCTAGTCACAAGATTATGAAAGATTGGGCACCACTGATCTAAACATTAGGCAAATGAAGATAACGAGCTACACAGGTGTCATCAATTAAGTACTGATTGGGCAGCAGCTACACAGGTGTGCAACGATAACTTGGGTCACTCTCAGGATGCCTGTCCTGTTAAAAGAAGAGGATTGGATCTTGACACTTGTTGATGGAAAAGGATTTGTGGAAGCACATATCACAATGAGGCGAGAACCAAAAGTTTCTCACTCACTACAGCCCTCCTCACACCATCCCCCAGCTTCTTTTTCCGCACTGTGATGGAATCCATGTTTGCTTTTCTTTCCATTTCAAATGTTTAGCACTTTTATTGACCGAGTGCCTCAACGAGTCTCAATTAATAACAGAGAAGGATTAATGGCCTGACCTTTTTTTTTTCCTTCGTATTACCCACTTTTTGCCGAGGGGCTCAATTTATCTTCTGGAATCCATAGCTAGGGAAAAAAAAGTGATTGACATGTCTAACCTTCATTGGGATGTAATCTTCATCTTTAGCACTCGGCGATCTAATTAATTAGTGCAATCTCATTTCCACACTAATGCAAGTCGACAGAGGCGTGATGGAGGAGAAAAGGGAGAATGAAAGCGGAGCGTTTAATCGGTGAAGATGGACTTTACCAGGTTTATGCACTTCCTATCACAACTAAACCCTTTGAATTTGCTTGAAAAAGCGCAACACTGAAAAAAACAGGCTTAGTGAAGATTAGATAAACAACGTGATGTCTCCACAATTCTCACTAAAGAGTTCTTATTTATTAATTTAATAACACGATTATTACAAGGTTATTACTGTTGAAGGGTTTTCCTATAAACATTCTCATTTCTAAGCACAATTATTATTTATCTGTATTTTCTCAATAGTGAAAAAAATTAAGAAAATTGATATAAATAGAATAAAATAAATGGAATAAACTGATAAAATAAAATATCTAAAATATTGATTTATATGATTAATAAGGTGTAATGTGTGTGTGTGTGTGTGTGTGTGAGAGAGAGAGAGAGTACACATAAAGATACAAAACAAGCATAGTTTAAAAATGAAATATAAATGTTATATATACAGTATACGTGTATACACACACACACACACACACACACACACACACACACTTGAATACAAACAATGCATATATGCATTGGAAATAAACAGCTTATATATAAGTTTTAACTAAAATTCTTTTCAAACTGAAGATGACTATTCTTATTGCTTTTTTTTTTAGAAAAGGTTTTGCATATAGTATTTCATACTCTATAAAAGCCTTTTTATGCAAAATGCCTTTGCAGTAAATATTTCGGAGGCCAGGCTTCTTCACTCGTACTACTTCTAAACACAATCTTCACACAATAATAAGTGAATAAGTGACAGTTCACATCTTTTATGCAGCGCACTGCACATCAAATCATCTAATAATACTTTACCTACAATTGACGCCCACTTGCTCCTGCACACACTGTAATATTTGCATTTAGATGACATAACGTAATAACTCGCCCGGAGGGATAAATATTTTGCTGCCCGTTTTGTCGAGGCGTCCTGACAAACACAATGATTCATTAATTGAGAGCCAGAAAGAGTCTTCATATGGTGAGTGACATTCAATTATACGAGAACGATCAGATTAGAAAGTGGCCGAAAAGCTTGTCTGAAAAGCCCATTTAGTGGTGGACACTGGGGTGAGGAGGACCTGTGTGTGGGCGAATGTGGCCGTGGAGAGGCAAATCTCCAGGCAGTGACCTCACGGTAATTGGATGCTCATTGTGCAGTGTGTGTGTGTGTGTGCGCCAGGTATGCATGCAAACAATTTGACATGGGAAAAAACGGTTTTCCTTTACTAAAGCCTTGGGTTTGGATTTGCAAACGGGGCACATAATTGTTGACAAATTCAAAAAACAATCTAATTCACAAATTGCCCGGTTTGTAAGAAAATGTTGTTTTGAAAGCAGTGTGTGTTTTCACTCACAGATTTTTTTACATTTTATTTTAAGGCCTAGTTCTAAACCATCAGAATCAACACTTGTAAGAATGCACTTTAAGGCAAACAATTAGGTCTTTTTGTGTATTAGGTTACTTGCTTTTGTGCTGTCTGCTGTATCATGAAAACTAAAGGTTCGATCTGTCTGTCTGTCTTGCCAGTTAATTAACCGTATTTTCTGGACTATAAACCACCCCTGTATATAAGCCGCATCAACTCTATGAACGATTTTGAATTGTAAATGTACATGTATGTAACTAAATATATCCTTTCCTAACCTGTATTTTAACACGGCAGCTGATTAAAATACGACAGAAAAAAAGAGAAAATAAACTGTATCTACCGTATTTATCTTCATTATCAAAAAATCTGCAGAATAGCCGCACCTTTGTATAAGCCGCATGGTTCAAAACCTATGAAAAAAGTAGCGGCTTATAGTCCAGAAAATACGGTACAGGGAAATATGTCTCTAAATTAGACCCATATAAAAGTGAGAACACACACACATACATTCGGAGCAGTGGGCAGCCTCAAGGTGTGGCACCGGAAGTCTTGTTAAGGGTCAGTGTCTTTCTCTCGGGCAATGCCAGTCGGAGTGATTCCACAACTGGATTTGAACTGACAAACTCGGGCTGGACGATTATGCCAAAAATCGAACAAAAACATTTTTGATCTCAATTAATCTCAATAAAAAAAAATCTCTATTCATTGGACATTTTAACTTGATTACAATTAATGAACGATTATTTTACTTCTTTATAGCCTTCATAGTTCACTGACAAGTTTTGTACAATAAATATGCTCACATTTTAAAAGATAAGGTTTAAAGATTAAATAAGGTGTGTATTACAAACCCACAAATATCTTCTATGTGATTATTTATTGAACATCCACAACTGAAGTTAAAGCACACACACAGTGCCTAAATCAACAATCACTGTTCTTATCAAAAAACTCAAAGTAAACAACTTGCACATTTGGAAGCAAAATACACTTTTTTAAATATGTTCTCATTTACTTGGAAAATGAGCAGTTCTCTGCTCAAGAAAATTACTTTTGTATACCCAGTATATTTCTTGCATCTTCTGTAAACATATATTTCAATGTGCAATTTGTCAATCTAAACAGATTTTATTGTTGAATGAAAAGCTCTTTGTGTATCCGAAGCTGTGAAGGGAATCGAAGTGAAGGATTATTATCCCCTGTTTAGCAGACCGAGCGTTTTGATTGTGTCTGTTCCTTGTGTTTTTTTACTTGCTGCCCGTATTCTTCATTTTCGACTCTTTCTGCAATGACAAATTGGACCCGATTGTTAGCGCTAAGCTAAGCTAACAGGTCGTGGTTTGTAGTTTCTGTTTGTTGTAATATTATTAATGATTGTGTTTAGTTTAACCTTCCTTTTTCCAGTGTTTTTCATTTATCACATGCAATGAAAATTTCTTAAAAGGAAACTAATCGAAATAATCGATCTGGATAAAATTGCACAATTATTTATGAATTTCGATTTTTTTTTCTTCGATTTATCGCCCAGCCCTATGAAAACCTCTTGGACTCAAAGTCCAATTCCTAACCACTGGCCCACAACTGCCCCACATTTTCCCATTTGTGTGCCGATGATGTAATACTTGACCTGAGACAGCTCATTGAAAGCAGACAGAGAGTAACACACATTCCGAATGAGGCTGCCAGTCTTCCTCGCCACCGGTTATTGACATCTTCTCTTCTACTGTGCCATTCGGACTCAGGAAACAACAACAAGTTCTTCTGTCCGTCAGGCCGAGTGTCGGGATTCTGGCTGTCAGGAAGTGACAAGCGCACATAACGCCGCAGTGTCTTGATCAGAGGTAGCTTAAGCTTTTCTGTGTCACCGCTGCTCGACATGACACGAGGATCCGGTAATAACTCATAGACGAAAGTGAGACAGGCACGACTCCAGGACGTTCTTTGAAAGACGAGAACGAGCAGATCAGTTCTTCAAAGTTCGACACCAATCAATTCAGGAGAGAAAACGTTTGCCTTCAGGCCCAGAGATGGTGAGATCCAGCAAACTATGATACAAAACGGCTTAAAATATGCTGTGTCTGCGTATTCAAATCTTTTGGACACTCAGCTGTAGTGTCACAAGTGGGATTTGAACCGTGGTTGCTGGATTAGCAGGTGAAGATTCATCCAATCATCAAATGATAAAAAAGGATTTGTGGAAAAAACAGTCTCAAGAATACAACTCAGGTTCTTCCCATTCCGAGGGGAAAACGGTGCACTAACAACATACTTGAAAACCAAACTAGAGCTAAAGCTTCACGATGGAAAGCCAAATAAACCAAACAAACCTTTTTGATAGCTTGAGAACAAGTGTTCGGTCCCAAAAGGACTCTTAGCCTCAGTTCGTTCCAGTGATTGAACTTTTCCTGATAAGCCGAATAAACACTTCTTGTTTCAATCTTCTTATATTGTTAGCGTTTCCAGTTGCTAAGCTAAGAAGCTAAGCTAATGAGCAGAAGCTCATTCTTAGGTGCTCCTACTACATCTTCCAAGCCCCAACTGTTCTTTCTGTGAGCATTTCACACTACGTACATGCATTCATGGTCATTTACCGAACAGATATACAAAGGAATACAGTCCAGATCAGGGCAAGGCTTCTTCACTTCTTCTCTTCACTGATCAATCTGATTAGTGAGACACCGTCCTTCCAAATCATCAGGAGGTCAAAAATGGTTGGGCAACTAGTCATAAAACTCACTGAATCAATCTTATCACATTCTACATCAAAGGCAATGAGAACAGCCCTATACCAGGGGCAGAGAACATTCAACACTTGGAAAATGGATCATGGAATTAAATTAAATGTCAGTCCATCAAATCAAAACTCTAACAATTAGAAAACGACAAAGATCAACGGTCTGTCACATGTGGACTTGCCTAAACCAAGTTCAGAACAAAGAAAACCTACTCCTTAAATACACAATCTTAATTAAGTCACAGACACGTTTCTTAGAAACTGAATGCTGACATCTAGATCTTAAACTAGCATATAAACACAACATGACATAAACAGGACAACAAGTTAATGGCAAAAGTTCTCACTATTGTGTCACCTGTATGGTAACATAAATCAAACATTTATGACCAATTGCCATATTTACGCGAATATAAGCAACCACTTGATTTTTCTGGCACAAAATAAAAATTCAAAAAAAATTCTTCTTTTACATTTATGGTTCTGTTGCGTGAATATTCTCCTAAACATACAATTTTTTATTTATTTAACAAACATAACTTGTGACACGTGTCATTTTGATATTGTTTTACTTGAACATTAGATAACCAAAAGTCGATTCTAGTGGTCAGAACTTCATTTCCCAAGAGTCTTTGCACCAGTCCGCGTATGCGCAAAGCAACTGCGTGAGGCCCACCGAGCTCTTTGTTTAACCGACGCTGTGTGAAGAGAATCAAAGCGAAGGATTATTATCCCCTGTTTAGCAGACCGAGCGTTTTGATTGTGTCTGTTCCTTGAATTATTTTACTTCTTGTCCATGTGCTTCATTTTTGACTGTTTTGACTCTTTCTGCGATGACACATTGGACCCGTTTGTTAGCGCTAAGCTAAGCTAACCGGTCTAGGTTTTGTAGTTTCTGTTGGTTGTATTAATGATTGTATTTAGTTTAATCTTACTTCTTCCAGTGTTATTTTGTCTCTTTTAAGTGTCTCGGCGTGTCTAATGTTTCTTTATTTCTGTTATTGAGTATTGTTACTCTACGGACGTGCCAGGTTCAGTGCTCACTTTGGAATGCATGTTGAATTGAAGCCTAAACGCATAGCTAATCGCTACAAAAGACCGTAAAATAACCTCCTGACAACATGGAATAAACAATGACACGCCATTTTCCACCTCAGACATCCTGTTCACTCTTCATTAGGCAGTCGCGCTCTGAAACCGACTCTGGACGCTCACCTGACTGACAGAAATTACCCAGCATCGTGGATTCCAAGTGAGGAGAGATCTCGTTGAATGAAAACGTTTGCTTTCCGAAACAAAATGGCACTTGGAGACTAAAGGCTGTAGACATCTCCGAGCATCCCGTCACTGAAGCCTCAATAGCACTGGCAACATAAAACCACAGCTGTCTCCTTAACACACCTGAAACCCCCCGACGTTCCCTCAGAAAAACATCTGTCACACCTCCAGATCAACTGCAACCAAGTGTCGACTCGAGGGAACATCGCCGTGAGTGTCAGTGAGACATCTTACCGGAGCTCCAACCAAATCCCCTCAGAAATCAGAGCGAGAAACCAACAGCTCTGTTTAGACACCCAACCGGTGACTTTTTTTTTCTTCAATTATTACGGCAAATCAGTGATCAAACACGGTGGGAAAGACATACACGTGTATTTAATGACTGATTCGCTCAGTTCCAGCTGAGAGGGTTTCTCCAGGCCTTGTCGGACACAGCCATTGCTGATGGATAAGTGTGTATAACCTCAATTAAAACACGCTCCAAGTGTCTGACAACAGCTAATATTCCTCTTCCAGCAGCGGGCCGAATTGATGTTCCTTCATTCGTCACCCCGGAGAGAAAGCAATCATGCTGTTGTCTTGCTCCGCTTAGCTGGGGAAGTCGCTCATTAGCATGCAGCGCTAGCACCGCCTGTCCTCAAGAAACCGTAGCATCTTAGCCGCCTTCATCCAACCTCCATTCCTCTAATAACATTACAAAAACCCTACTTTAATATGCCAACGGATGGCCAGGGCCGCTGGCTCTAAACGCGTCTTGAGGATAGTTGAACATTAAAACACACCAGCGTTATTGTTCGTCCCTAAAGGTTTGCTCTTGTTTGCTCGCGTTAGCTCGTGAATGGCTAGTTGTTTACACCGGCTCGAAAAGCACGTCCTCGGCCTCCTTTTGGAGGTTCAGCTCGCATTGAGAAAAACAAGAAATGAAGGAAGAAAAGGCATTGAGAAAAACACAGGTTACGCAGAGGTGTAAAGAGCACCTGAAAAGCATACTTGAGTAAAACTATGCATACTTTGCTGTACAAATTAATCCATTACAAGTTACAAATCAGGCTTTTTCAAGAATTTCAAGAAGGCTTGAGTAAAAGTTGTAAAGAATTCAATTTTAGTAGAACTTAAGCCTTTTACTTGTACTTTTTGGTTAAAAAAAATAAAGAAATGAAATTTAACACCATATAATTTCATAATTGAGGAACAAAAATAGATAAAAAAAAAAAAAACAAAAAAGTGCAACCACTAATTAACGTTCAGGTGATTTAGCTGATAAATATCATCCAGTACCTTCAGCATCCTGCAGATGGCGATATCACCCAATCCGCCGAAAAAATTAAGCGCGGCAGAAAAAGACGCCGACATCGGTAATGCTTAAGTGTCCATTCAAATGTAGTGGAGTAAAGAGTACAGACACTCAATCACAAATGTAGTCAAGTAGAGAGTAAAAGCTGCTTGTTTTTTGATACTCAGTACAAGTACAAAGCAGCTAAATATACATAATATATGCATAAAGTAGCCATTTACTCAAGTACTTTACTCCACTGCACTTAGGAAAACGAAAATAAATTTGTATAGCATACACGCTAAAGCATTAGCACCGTTCTAAAGCAAAAGCAAAGCCTCATACCTCTCGATCAAGCAGGTTCGGAGAGATGACGGTGACAATATCGCCTCTTTCCGGGTCGATGTAGAACATGTTGGGCGAGGGTTTGTCCGGTTGTTGTCTTACGATGATGTAGCGCAGGACTGCATTGTCCGTGTTGGTGTCATCGGCGTCGTACGCGGTCATTGTCATCACCGTGGTGCCTAGAAAGAAACCAAAGCGCGATTTAGGGAGGAGACAATCCAGCAACGTGTTATTTGATTGGATGCCAATGGTGTCCAGACGCTCCTCCTATGGCTCGAAACAGAGCAGTAATCGATTCATCTCGTGGAGCCGAGCGAGGGAAGATGTTCTGAGCAGACGGGAACAAAACTCCACTTCTAACAGACTTGTTCTGACTCTCCCAGTGCAGTTAAGCTTTATTCTGTGCTGCATCTAAAATAAAGACGGCATTCCCGGCAGAGAATTCCTGATGTCCACGGGCCTCTTCTCTCAGGCCTTCAGAAGGAAGCACAATAACATGAAATCGTGTAGCTGAAAACCATACTTGAGTAAAAGTACGTGTGGAAAATTGCCCTATTGCAAGTCACCAATTCTAAGAACACTTGAGTAAAAGTCGTAAAGTATCCCATTTTAAAAGAACTTGAGTATTTTACACCTACTGAACTTGTGCTCAAAACTCTTTATTTCCCAGCAGAGAAATGAACAAAACAGGAAGAAAAAAAAGTCTTAGTCAAGGTAACAAAGTCCATTTACTCAAGTACTTTACACCACTGGAATCCAGAGAACATCTCAGTTCAAATGGTGTGAGCATTTCCTGAGTATTTGTAAGGAGCTTTTCACAGTTTTAACTGTCTCAAAGCGCACGTGTGAATATGTAAAAGGATTGTTGCTTTTTATTCATCTGATCGTCTGGTTGTTGGTGTTAAGTTAATGACTATGATTATCACTAGTGGTCGACCGATCGATCGGTTTTCCCGATTAATTCTCACCGATAGTTGATTTCCGGAACAATCGGTAATCGGCAAAAATGCCTGCCCGATAGTTTCGGTTTTCGTCGGAAACAATACAGCTGAAAGGCGATGACGCAAGCAGAATAATTGAACGAATCTTACTCACTTCAGTTTATAATGACGGACCGCTGACCGGATCCGGTTTGAATTAAAAGAGAGAGAGAGAGAGAGAGAGAGAGAGAGAGCTAGATATTCTAAACAGCGCATCTGCTCTAAGTGGGCGCACGCGCGCTTGAACTGAGGGCGCGCAACCGGTGAACTGAGCAGTTCAAGCGCGCGCGCTCACTTCACAGGTTGCGCGCGCTCGGTTCAAGCTAAATCGAGTTGCGCTCGCTCGCTTCGAGGTTTCCCGCGCGCTTTTTGTCACTAAATTGATCTCATAAGCGAGAGTCAGTGCGCGCGTGTGAAAGAGAGAGCGAGAGAGAGAGAGAGGCGAAAGATGGGACGGCGATATAACTGTTCAATGATTTGGATATGATCAAAGTTTACAAATAAAAATGGAACTAAAAATGGACCAGGTTAAACTTTAAGTTTAAATTAGTTGTTATTTGTTTTATTTTTATTTGTTGTTTAGAGTATTTTATTCAATTTGAATGTTATTTGTTATTTCGGTTTGAAAGCATGCCTATAATTTATATCAATATAATTAAAATTATTCTTATTTAATATTGCGCAGTTTTGTGATTCAGTTGTTCTTGTGTTGTAGAAATAAAGTTTTGCACTATTGTTTTACTACATGGAGTGTTATGATTTTATTTTTTGATAGTCTTCATTTTATAAACTATCGGTTAATTAATCGGTTATCGGCAAGCAAGGCCCAACCTAGTTATCGTTATCGGTAAAATTCAATATCGGTCGACCACTAATTATCACCATCACTATGACAAAGACAAAGACCACAAAACAAAGGTCACATGTTTGATTATCATCAAAAACACAACATCGAATTCTAGTCAAACCGCTTCGTATAAGCATTTTCTAAGATTGTAAATTTGCCTCCTAATTGCTGTTGAAGGCACAAATAACACTGGAAATTGGGCTGTGACCGTTGTGGAAGAGAAATGGATTAGTGAGCAAAAAGTTTCAGCTTTGAATCCCCTTGAAACCCCTTTGTGGTTTTGCTAGGAATCACACTCAGACTTTCTGTGAATTTTTACAGCGATACCTCGACTTACGAATGGCTCTACTAACGAAAAACTCAAGTTATGAATCTCAACCTTGAAAAATTATCGTCTCTTGTTACAAAGTTTCAAGATACGAAAGGCCAAATGTTCCCTAAAGGAAAATGAAACTCACTTATTCTTTGCTTTAGCCTCACAGTGGTAATTTTTTAAATGTTTTTCAACAACTGTTAAGTACAATTTTTTAATTATTTTACAGTTATTACCAATTGTATAATTTATAAAAAAAAAATGATTGTTTGAATATAGGGGGTTTGGATTGGACTAGGGCATTTATCGTGTAAAATCAATTTCAACTTACAAACACTTCGCCTTCCGTAACAAATTAAGTTTTTCACGCCATTTTTTTTCTTTATGCAAAATAGAGGGGAAAAGGCGGAGTCAGACCTAGCTCATATCCTTGTTGTCACTTACGACTTGGCCAATAAAGTTGATTCTGATTCTGAGTTTGTGAGTAGAGTTACCGCTGTACTGTACTTCACATCAACCGAAAGGACTGACACGAGAGCGCCAACCGAATGCTATTAAATGTGAACATTAGTATGCAAGAGCAAATGAGTAAAAAAGCAATCATAAGTAATTAAGGGAGAGAGAGAGAGCACGAGGTGGTTAAGTCGCGCGGCTCTAATGATTAATTACAGACGCTGAGCAGTGTAGCGGGGTTTTCTCCAGTGACTCCAGTTCCACTTCACTGTTCCCTTACATCCCACTATACGACCTCCATGTTCCCTGGCACACATTCCACAAGACAGCACACACACACACACACACACACACACACACACGATCGCCGAGGCACCTTGCACTTAAACGAAGGTTAATAAATGTTTTAGTTGCGTGCTGCTTATTCACTCGTGTTCTTAAACTCACAAAGGTCATGCTAAAATGTAATCAATTGAAAGCAAAGTTGTAACGCTCTAATTATCTATGTTACCGGCAAGATAAGATAAGATACTTTATTAAACACACTAGGGGACATTTTTGTGTTCTACAGCGGCAAAAAAACAGAGAAAGAACGAAGCTTTTTAGCAGAAACGGATAAAGACAAATTAAATGACAACAGTGAAGGCAAAAATGCTGATGGCGAGGAGAACAATAATGCAATTTTGAGTGACAAAAGTGTGTCACTGCATTACTGAGCTAAAGAACGTGTGAAAATCAGGCATTCTATAGAACGTCTGTCGTTTCTAGACGTTGTTGGTAATTAATAGTGCTGTCAAAAGAAGTCACATTCGTTACGTAAGTAGAAGTAAAAATGCTAGAGTTAAATAACACTAAAAGTAAGAGTAATGCGAGAAAAAAACACCATATGACTATAATGTTATATTAACATGTTGTTAAATTCAAAATGAATGGATTTTCATTACAACATTAAATAACACATATAATCGATGTGTATATAATTTAAAAATAAAGTAATTGTGATCGTGTTTTTGTTTCCTGGATTTGATTTGCACATTTTCAACATGCTATTATGTTTCACTGGCATCAAATTAACGTCTGTAATAAAACACAATTAAATCTGTAACAAAATAATAGTCTTGTATTCTATTTTAAATACAGAGATATGAAACAATGTTTTAAATATGAACTCTTGGTTTTTTTTTATTAGATTAATGACAACACGGTAGTAAAACTAACTGAAATGAGACAGGTGTAACGCTAGTTTTTAAAATGTAAGGAGTATAAAGTACAGATAATTGCATAAAAAATAGGCAGTTGAAGTAAAAAGTAGGCAGAGAAATAATTACTTAAGTAAAGTTTAAATAAGCCATAATTCTACCCAAGTAAAGTAATGAAGTAATATTACTGTGGTAATTAATAATGATGTTTATAAGCTAAGGCCAAGGGTGAGAAGATCTTTTTGCCTTTATAAACAACATTTAGAGTTAACATTGCCTAGAAAGGCCAGGTGGAAAAGGCCTAGAAAAGGTTTCTTAAAGCCCATGTGCGTTGAAAAAAAAAAGTTGTATTTATTACAGTAAACACATGTTTGGCTTTTATTTTCAGTTAAGGGAGTCAGGTAAATCATATATCTGGTATATTAATTTGATACTTTTTGTGACCAACAAGTTGAAAACCACATCGTCACCCTCTAGTAGAACACCACCTCTAATAGAGCGCCACCATGATGGAAGTGTTGAAAATTAAAACGCCATGGTGTTATATTACAGGTTTTACGGTATATAAATTGATTTAAAATCAACTCAAATGCACAGCTGGTTTTCCTCTGGCTGAATCAGAGAAGCTGGTGTTTGAGTAGAAAAACTACAGGTCAGACTGGATCCAGAGCTTCTGTTAACCTCTCAGAAGCTCTCATAAATACCTCCAAAAGCCTGGAGGTGTTTAGCACTCATCAATATGAGCCTTGACAAAAGCCATCAGCGCCCACATACATCAACAAGCAGATCTAATTGGCTGATGGGAAGGGCCAGGAAGTGAATGCAAATCACCGCCACGCAATTATGAGGCAATTATGTCAAAGCTGAGCCCAATTCATGAGCCATTGTCTAGCTTTATGAAGTCCACACACTCCCCAGCTCCACACGGGATCGATGTTAACCACGTCGGAAGGTTTAATGGAAGGATCTGAAACGGCTGGATGTGAATCCGCAGGTCTCTGTTCCTGTATTATCAACTCTGTTCATCTAATTGGGGCTCCAGGACCAGAAATGGGGGGATTTCTTTCAGTCTCACTTCTAATTTCACCACCGTGCAGCTCATTCCAGCACGAGGCCGGAGACGGAGAGAAATAATTCTACTGCAAATGTCCGACTCCAGTTAATTTGATTCCAGGGTTTCTGTGAGAAGACGGATCATGGTTGGTCTCAAGCCATAATTGGACTACAAATACACATCAGAAAGCCGGTTACTTGTTCAACTCGGCCCACTGAATGTGGACAATTTTACGCGTAAGAGTCACAACTGTAGGGATTCAATTGGATTTTGATTTCCTCCTGTTCAATATAGAGAGAGGAAGAAAGAAGGCCAGCTTGCACAAGGACATCCAGGACACGATGCCTCGTTTAATCTCTCTTCAGACGCCAACCTGGTCCTGAGCTGGACCTCAGATTTCCCTGGTTGCTGCAGAAGAATGTGTTTGGAAGATTGTGCTGTTTTTTTTTTTTGGTGGGCATTGCTGCCCCTCGAGAGCTTCTGAAGCCTGGTGAGGGCCAATCACAGAGCTCCACTCCAGAGCTCCTTCCAGGTCCACGGGCTTCACTGCAGGACCACTTTCACTTCAGAGCGGGAAATCAAGTGATGGCTTCACCAGAAAGGGGCTTTTCAGACGAAATGTTAAGGTTAAACTTCAACACGGTGTTAAAGGGAATATAATGACCAAGGTTCGTTAATTGGTAGGATAATTGAACAAGTTTAAAATAAAATTAGAGTGAAATTAAATGGTCCATCATCTTTGACATGTGAACAAAGAGGGATCTGTCGTAACCATGGCAACAAAAACATTGGCTCTGACCAGTAATGGCTGATGATTGGTTGGGCACTTCAAGATCAAGTTCAAGTTTATTTGTATAGCACTTTTCTTAGTTCAAGACAAACGCAAAGTCACTATTAGGGAAAAAGAAGAAACATGTCTATTATCCCACACAGTTCTTTCAGAATTACACCCACGGTTTTGTCTATATACATAATACTTAGACAATGTTAATTAAAGACCGTTGAGAAGTTAAGTTGTCCATAGGTGTGAGTGAGAGTGTGTGTGTCCTGCTCTGTGATTGGTCAGCCACCATACATGATGTTTCCCACCTTCAGGCCCATTTTGATGCTCCAGCTCCTAATGACTCAGAAATAAAAAAGACATAAAAACCTGCTCAGATAATGGATGAATAGATGGTGAACTTGAGCTACCGAGAAACCATTCTATGAATTTTTACAGAACACAGCCTTTACATATTTACAGTACATATAATTGCCAATCTTCCTCTCATCTCGAGGGTCTATAGTCGGTTCTGTACTAGTGATCATAAGGAGTCAAACGAAAAAGTAAAGGCAGCGGTGTGTGAACACAGGGCCGATGTTCCACGTGACACATCCTCTATTATAGACATCCAGGGAAATCAATATGACTTCAGAATCTCATTCACACCAGGGAAGCCGGAGCAGTGTGTGATGGGCTTTATAATAGGAAAGAACGGGGGAAAGATTGAGACAGGATGGAATAATGATGGGGCAGGTGTGTTAGGGCTTGATCGCAGGATGAGAGAGACAAAGGAGGAGAGGGAGAGAAAGTGAGAGAGAGAAACCATGAGGGATAGAGAGAGAGAGAGAGAGAGAGCTTAATGCAGAGACAGAATGTCAGTTAGAGAGAGAATGAGTGAGAAAAGTGAGAGACGAGGAGAAAGACAAAAACATTAGAAAAGTAGATCAGGCAAGCGTGAAAAGTAGGTAAAGTAGCCTGTAGATGAAAGAGAGACTGATGGAGAGAAAGAGAGAACAAGAGAAAAGAGCGAGACGAGAGAGAACGAGAGGAAACAAAGAAAGAGTGAGAAAGAGCGAGTGAGAGAGACAGATAGGGAGAGAAAACAAGAGAAAATAGCAAGACAGAGTGAGACAGAGAGAGAGAGAGAGAGAGAGAGAGATGGAAAGTGGAGGGGAGAGAGATAGAAAAGGGGAATCAAGGGAGACAGTAAGAGAGATGGGATAGAAAGAGAGTGAGAAAGAGAGACAGAGAGAGAAAGTACAGAGAAAGAGAAAACAAGAGAAAAATCTAAAAAAAAAGAGAGCAAGAAAAAAAGAGCAAAACAGAGTAAGAGACAAGGAGAGAGAGAGAGAGAAAGAAAGAGAAACCGAGAGGTTGAACGTGGAGGAGGGAGAGATAGAGAGAACAGACAGAGAGAGAGAGAGAGAGAGAGAGAGAGAGAGAGAGAGGGAGAAAGAGAGAGACAGGGAGAGAAAGACAAAAAAACAAGAAAAAATATAGAGAAAGAGAGAGCAAGAAAAAAAGAGCAGAGAGAGGGAGCAAGTGAGAGAGAGAAACAGAGAGAGAGAGAGAGAGAGAAGAGGAGTCAAGAGAGACAGTAAGAGAGAGTGAGAGAAAGAGAGAGCAAGAAAGAGATAGAGATGGAGAGAGGTGGTAAGTGTAGAAGAGAAAGAGAGTGGGAATCAAGGGAGACAGTAACAGAGAAGAGAGAGAGAGAGAGGGAGTGAGAGGGAGAATGAAAGTGAAGCTCTAGGTCAGATGAGAGCAGCAGTATATGTCGACATTAGATTTCTGAAGGAAGATCAGGCTCATTATTTCTGCACTTTTAACTTTGTCCAGTGAATGGCTATTTTCGTCGAGGCACGGCAGGTCTGAACTGAAATGTATTTTGAGGACACATCCGAACCACAATTGCATCGCCTGCGGCTTGAGATCTCAAAAATATAATAATACTAATAATAATAACAACAACAATAATAATAATAAATAATATTGAAGTCCTTTTCAAAAGACTCATCCTGGCTACAGAAAAGCACTGAGCATAATCACCCTTCATTTCAGAAGCAATTCACTCTTACTAAAGAGAGACAAAAAAATCATATTAAATAGAAGTGCAGCATTGAAATGATTTGGGCCCTGTTGAGCTGAAAGACCCCAGCTTGCCCACTCTGCTGGAGAAAGCCACTCTACTGGCTGAAATTCCACACTCTCCGAGACGAGTCCGCAGGCGAATTTTTGCCTATTCACTGTGCCCGTTGTTTCATCACACCACAGCACGTGAGCACAATTTTCGCCGAATCCCCATCGAAATGCCACTTTCCAATTTAGCCGCTCCCCAAAAACAGTCCAACATCTGCAACTGTGCAGCACAAAGCCCCTAAACCCCCCCCCCCATCAGCATCAATTGAAGCGCCCAAACTCCAGAAATTCGCAACTAGCATCCGAGCAAAAATGTTTTATGAAAAGATGCAAATAGTAAGTTAGTATAGTATAGTAACCATTCCTGACACAATTCATACCGTTTGCTGTCAATCGCAATTGCGTTGAATTTCCGGCGACGCCCAGAAATCGATGAAAGCTCGAGCACAAATGTGAACTCAATATGGCTAGTGTTTCTTAAGGTCAGTTTATGAGATTCATGAGTTGGCACAGAATTAGCCAATCAGGCACATGTGGGAGGGGCTACTACAAATAAGCTGGATTGTTAGAATGGGCGGTTCGTTCTGGCTGATGTTAAATCCGTTCTGAGTAATAAAGCTTCAACGTGATTCATCAACCAGTTGTTGGGTGAGAAAAGTTCCTTCTCACTTTCACCAAATCCATCTATTCTTTGTCTTTCACACGGCGGAGTGACGTCATTGGCCATTCATTCGCAGCCAATCTTGCGCCTTGACACTGAATTAGCTACTCGTGTCTATATATATATACTGACAATATTGTTTTTTCGTGTTAAATTGTACTTACACATTTGACTCCCACGTATAATTCTAACTTGTCAGCGTTTCAGTAAGTTTTATCAAGTGTTACACAGAAAAAGTTATGCCTACTACAATTCTTAAAGCGAGTAACTATTGACCTAGTAGTTGTGCCTTTACAAAATAATACGGCTCATACACATATACTGATAATGTTACCTTAGAGTTGACAGTAGTTAGTCAATTTGAGAAATTCTAACGTGTCATGTTGGAGCTTGACAGTAATTGTCACTGTAATTGTTGGCAAATAGCTGTAAAACTCAACCGAGTGAAAATCTACTCTCACTTGACTGTGTGTGATTTGTGTTATTTCACACTTTGGATATGCGCTCTTTGTTTCCGCTGTCCACAAATAGATCCATTTGGGATCGTGACCTTCCAGTGGAGAATCAATGATGTCCTGAACTGGCACTTTTGCATCTATTCCAGGTTTATTAAGACCGTGAACTTTGCTTCTTCTCAGAGAACCGCAAATCCCCCAACTATCGGCAGTTACGCCGACATGTTTAATTCACTGAGTCCTGAAACAGCTTTTACTCAAGTGTTTAGTAGAAGACATCATTTGCCCAGTGTGTCCTTGCTCATAGTTCCTACCATTGTTACCATGAAGGCAAACAACAGCAGCTTTTACCAGCGTCCATGAGACAAGAAGAAACAACAGATTCTTCTCATTTTAAAACATAACCACACAAAAAGCATTTCAAACTAAAAAGAAAGGAAATAAAAAAAACGTATTAACAACTTCCCACAATACTCGTCATTTGCGATTGAAATGCGTCACGTTTGACAGGTTATACACAACACCAGTCTTCATTGACCCATCATTTGCGACCTTCGTCAATTACGACACTCATCATTTGCAATAAAGGTAAATCGCGACATGACACTCAGCATTCATGACAGGATTCTTGTCAAATGTGACAAATTGTCAATTGTGACACTGACCCTCGTCATTCATGACACGACACTTGTCATTCACAACAAGACACTTGTCATTCACAACAAGACACTTATCATTCACGACACTCGTCATTCATGACACGACACTTGTCATTCACAACAAGACACTTATCATTCACCACACTCGTCATTCATGACACGACACTTATATTTCACGACACAACATTCGTCATTCATGACACAATGCTTGACATGATTCTTGACACAACATGATTCTTGTCATTCACAACAAGCGTCATTCATGACCTTCATCATTCAAGTCACGACCCTCGTCATTCATGACTTGTCGTTCATGTCACGTCCCTCGTCATTCACAAAACTCGTCATTCTTGATACAACACTTGTCATTCACGACACTCGTCATTCACACCACGACAATTGTCATTCATAAGATGACGCCCATCCTTTGTCATCCTTTGTCAATTACAAAATCAGTCATTCATGTCACGTCATTCATTGTTCACAATACTCGTCATTCAAGACACAACACTCATCATTCAAGACAGACACTCGTCATTCACGACACTTGTCCTTCACGACACTTGTCATTCCCTGATACGACAATCGTCATTCATGACACTCATCATTAACGACACGATAGTTGTCATTTACAACAAGACACTTATCATTCACGACACGACACATCATTCATGACACGGCACTTGTGATTGATTTCACGTAACTTGTCATTCACAACACTAGTCGTTCACAACACCTGTCATTAACAACATGACACTTGTCATTCATGTCACGTCACTCGTCAATCACAATACTTGTCATTCTTGATACGTCACTCGTCATTCATGGCACTCCTCATTAACGACACGACAATTGTCATTCATAACACGACGCCCATCACTCATGACACTTGTAATTCACGACACGACCCTCGTTATTCATTACACGACACTTGTCACTCACGACACGACACTCGTCATTCAAGACACAATGCTTGTCATTAACAACACCCTTCCTTCATGACGCATCATTCATCATTCTAAACACGACACTTGCCTTTCGTGACACTCGTTCATGACAATTGTCATTCATAACACGACACCTCTCATTCGTGACACTCATCATTTGCTACACTCGTCAGATGCAACACTCGTCACTCACATCATCAAAGTCAACATCAGGAACTGTTAATCCAGACGTTTTTACTGGGAACTAAATTACGAGGCCAGTTATCTGACAGGTGGGTAAACGTGGTGGGCACTACCCAATCAAGACCCACCAGCCACTTCCACCTACGCGGGAAGTCAGGTTTGTTTTCTATTAGCCAAACATCTGGCATGAATTAAAAGCGTAATGTCTTTAATTCACACAGCATTCTAAACAGACTCCTGTAGTACAAACAAGGGCAGTGCTCTGGACAACCATGTGTGTGTGTGTGTAATAGAAATGATTGCGAATGAATATCAAATGATATTGTGTTCAATTAACCAACAAATTTGCGTGTGTGCGCACGCCCGAGTGTGATATTTGCCGTCGTGCGCGGATGAAAAAATCCAATTAACACCTCAGTGGGGGCTAGCCACATTAGCTAACGGTTTCACAGCGAAACCGTAGCGCAGCTGGAACCCGTTTGGATCCTGGCAGCATGGCGCGTAGTTGCGGTTCATTGCTCACATTCCCGCCGTCATGAAACATGATGTGTATCTTACTATTGGTTTTGCAAATCGGACGGAAAACACAGAACAGTAGTTCGCAGCAGGAGGAAATCGATGTGATGGGAGGCGTCCCACTCAGACGAGACCGAACACACAAACACAGCCAATCAAACACAATGCTGCTCCCAAACGGTAAAATTAGCGTGCGGCAAAGACACCGTATTGTGTTTTCATTTGATGCAACTGTACAAGTACATCAAGGATTTTTTTATGTGAATGAAATAAAAATAACTAAGCAGAGCAACGTTCCTGTTTCCTAAATGAATCACATGTTTTTGCAATGATGGAACTACCTGAGAATAGTGGAATACACTGGTACCCTGACTTACGAAAATCCTGAGTAACAATATGCGTCGTTGCGAAAATTTCGTCCCGAGTTCCGAAATAGTTTCGCTATACGAGTCTTTTTCTAGTCTTTTTAGCATCGTCTTTTTCATACCATCTTTTTCATCCAGCTAGCATGCAGGAGGATTAGAGAGTCCAGAAGTTTAAAAAAACAGTTGTTTTAAACTTCACGCACGTCAAGTTTATAAAAAAACAACAAAACACTAGTTATCACAAAAATCAACTTCTCACAAAATGGCAAAATTTTGTTGTTCTAAATTGTTTAATATTTTTTGTAAATTGTTTATAATATTGTTTTGGGAGCACTCAGCCAAGAATCAAATTAAAATTTTAATTGTATATATACACATAATACATGTTACTACATCCAATGAAATGTATTGAATCACAATGAAAAAAGGCAAAATCGCCATCTGCTATTTAGCAGCTAAATCAAGCGAACGTTAGAGGCGTGAAGGTATTTTACTCATTTTATCATTTCATATATAATTTACTAATCAAAATTTCATTTTACTACTTTTTTTTTTCTTTGCACACTTGTTTGATTGAGACTGACTTTTTGTTCTTTTTATCTCCTTTGTTCTGCCATTTTTAAAACATTGAGGTGTTACATTTTGTTTCTGTTTTAAAAATAAAAGTCATGAATGGTGTTTGTTTTCACATTTATTCTTAGTGTTTTATTTGCCTGAATTCAGGGCAAGTACAATACTCACGTTGGATACTTCGCAACTTTTACTCAAGTATTTTTGAAATCGGTGACTAGTTACTTGCAATGGAGTAATTTTTACAAGAAGTATCTGTACCTTTACCCAAATATGGCTGTCACCTCTGGTTATTAAAAGCTGCTAATTGGTTGAGAAAATCAGGAATTGTCATTATCGACAGAAGCAGCATGTGATTATTAAAACAATGATTCAGCACTTATCAACGAATCAGCTCAGTGTTCACACTCTGCCATCACAGCCACGTGTAAAAGATCAAACACCGTCTGGAAAACTCCGCAAATCAACCAGATTGAGTGTCAAGATACAAGGCAAACACTGAAATCCTCTCACCATCCCTTCCATTTCCCATGATCTTAAAAGTCAAAGACTTTCCCCACAGCGTCAACCGGCTCAAAGAGCATAATAATCTCTGTCAACATCTCGCATCTCCAAACTCCAAAGAAAGAGCCTGTGGACACATCTGGATTAAAAAAAAAGAAGAAGAATAGAAGTGAGAGCTTCAGAATAGAGCTTAAGAACCGGTGCGGGGTCAGAACCAGTCATAATGGGCGGAGTCAGAGTGAAGAGAATAAGCTCAATTGTCCTGACTAGAAGTGGGTGGAGTCGGAGTAAACGCAACAAACCGTGCCACATGCAGTGTTGGGAATGTTGCTTTAAAAAAGTAATTAGTTACAGTTACTAGTTACTCTCCTGAATTGAGTTGGTAATTGAGTTACATTGTTACAGAAGTGACTAATTACCAGGGAAAGCAACTATTGTGTTTTTTTTTTTAATTAGGCAAAAAATTTGCCTGCTCACACTATTAAATATCTTTAATGGATGAAATTGACGCTAAATATAATACATTATACTTATAAAGCACTGTACATTATTCTACACTATTTCAATGTTGCTGTGGGACAATGTGAGAAACACCTATATCATTATAATATTATCATTAGTATAGTGAATAACAAAACACAATTGATGGTTTAGAACTTTTAATATTTATTACACAGACCACAACTGGCCAACATATAAGTCTAAATATATATTATGCTTATTAATGAATATACCAAAAATAAATGACTAAAACTATTTTCTCTCTCACAAAATTAAACAGTTTAGCAAGAATTGTTCTGCTCTCAAGCTCTAATAGCAAAAATGTACAGTCTTTCTTGTGTAAATTGTTGGTTTGTGCTACTGTGTTTTTTCTTTATTTAACAAAACCTAACTTGTGACTTGTATCATTTTTATATTGTTTTACTTGAATTATAGATAACAAAAAGTCGACTCTAGTGGTTAGGACTTCATTTCCCAAGATCCTTTGCTCTCCAGTCAGACCGGACATGCGCTGAGCAATTGTTTCAAGCTCTCTGTTTATCTGACGCCATAGCGAAGGATTATTATCCCCTGTGCAGCCACCCAACGTTTTGATTGTGTCTGTTCTGTCGATTTTTTTCATACTTACTCTTTATATTCGATTGCTTCGACACTTTATGCGATCACACATTGGGCTCGTTAGCGCTAAGCTAAGCTAACCCAGGTGTGGTTTGTAGTCTCTGTTTGTTGTAATATAAAATATTATACTGTATTTAGTTTAATGTTACTTCTTCCAGTGTTATTTTGTCTCTGTTAAGTGTCGCGGCGTGTCTAATGTTTCTTTATTTCTGTTATTGACACAATAAAAGCTTATACTGATGCACGTCTGCCAAAAGACCATTGTTTAAAATTATATAGACGCACACATGCGCCGCTGCATAAAGACGACGTGTTTCCGTTTATTTGTGTGATTGTTCCTGACTTGAAATACGGAAATATGAGCGCTTATTTTTACACACATATTTTAAATCGGCGATTATACCACCCAAGTTTTGAGCGCCAACAATTCAAAAAAAAAAAAAAAACAACGGGTGCTTATATTTGCATAAATACGGTATGTTAGACTACTCGTTACTGAAAAAAGTAACGCCTGAAAAAATGCACTGTGTTCTTAACAACTAAATTACTTATTGAATTGAATTGAAAAAGCCGTTAATTGTCCCACAGCGGGGAAATTTCATGTCACAACAGTAGAAACAAATTTAAACGAATAAACAAACATGATTGAAACGAATACGAGAAGGAAACCAACTAATGTCCCATAAAAATATTGAAGCGTTTTTAGCAAAAAGAACAATTGTTACTGTAACAGTTGGACATTTCGATCAACACAAGTTTTACCGTTTCCTGTTCTTGTGCATCTCTTCTACAAACGTCCAATATCCTGTTTCTAAAGAGACTCAAACCTCTAGTTTTTTTACATTTTACAATTTCTACAGTTTCACCACTGGGCCACATCCACTCATAACTCAGTCCAGACGCCACGAGCCACTTCCATTAGTTCCGCAGCTTTAAACATGAATTCGCTTTCAATAATGAAACCGAAAAGGAACATAGGAAGGAAACTCTTGCTTGAACAGTTAATTGAATACGCTCACAATCTGCACTTAACCAAAAGCCTTTGTGTTTCAAACCGCCTCCATTAATCTACTGAAAGATGCAGAAGAATCATTTTCAGCGTAATGGATGATTCCGCTGCTTATCAGCAGGAAGATTAAATCACACGACTTGGCTTGTTCCCAAAGTCGGTATCAGTTAAAAAAATTAAAATCTAAACGACCAAATAAATAATCCTTAAAAATTGAATCACAAAGCCACATTGCCAAAATGTTAAAAGAGCTTTTTTTAATCTGTGTCGACCTGATTAGTATCAGTCTGAAGGAGATAAAGACTTTTATTCTATAAACGGACCGTCTTCTTTTGAAGCTCCTGTCCTCTCCATCAACACGGACACATTCTTACAGCGTAAATTAAAATGTCAAAAAGACCTTTTGCGTTAATATGGTCAGCAGTTACACTAGTTAGTTGCCCATTTACTGTATGGAAGATGGCAGGGCAAAAAAGGGCGTGGTCACCATTCAATCCACTCAATCCATCTATTCCTGCCTTCCTTCCATCCATCCATCCATCCATTGTTAGATATTTCCTTTTAATTATCCATCCAATATCTCTCTTTCCTTCCTTCCTGTAAGTTTACCAGGGTAAAAGGCAGATCACAATTCCAACAGCGCCCCTAGTGGCCACACTGACTCACTTCTGCGGAGAAAAGTGTGAGGACCTCGAAAAATGGTATGAAAATGTGCAAAAAAAAAAATGAAAGCACAGTGGTCATGTGACCCGTTGGAGACGCGCATCACACGCCGGCGTAAAAGCTTCTCGTCGGATCAAGTTGTAGGAACAGAGCGAAGCTGATGGTGCACATCTGACAAGCCTCTCAACGCAACATCTGCTGGCGAGCTAAACATCATCACAGCTAGACGGGCGCCAGGCGATGCTACACGCAGCTTCTGAACTTGACAGTTCCCGGCTCAAACATTTGCATTTAAGGGAATTAAACATCAACGACTGAAGAGAAGCGAGAGAATATTGTGCCTCAACTTTCAACAGGAACGTCGATTTATGATTCAACCACGGTAAAGCTGAAGTGATGAAGAACACGAGCCATGGCGAACCCTTTGCTATCTATCTATCTATCTATCTATCTATCTATCTATCTATCTATCTATCTATCTATCTATCTATCTATCTATCTATCTATCTATCTATCTATCTATCTATCTATATATATCTGACCATTTTTATATCAGTCCTTTATTTCTTCATCCATAAATCCATCCATCTGTCCCTCCTTAGTACCTTCATCCTTCCTTCCATTCGTCCTTAGAACCGCACAATCCATTCTTTCATTATCGACAACCTTCCTTTTATCCTTCCTTCCTAGCTTCAATCCATATTTCAATCCTTGCCCTTTCACCATCCATTCATCCATCCATCTGTTCCTCCTTACTACTATTCTTCTTCCTTCCTTCCTTCCTTCCTTCCTTCCACCTTTTAATCCACATTCTTCCTTCAAACTAATGAATTCATCCATCCATCTGTCCCTCCTTACTACCTCCCCCCTTCCTTCCTTCCTTCCTTCCTTCCTTCCACCTTTTAATCAACATTCTTCCTTCGAACTAATGAATTCATTCATCCATCTGTCCTTGCTTCTATCCTTCCTTGCTTCCATTCATTTTTAAATCCTTCCCTCCTTTCACCATCCATCCATCCATCTGTCCCTCCGTACTATCTTCACCCTTCTTTCCTTTCTTCGTTTCATCCAACATTCTTCCTTAGAACCATTCAATCTATTCTTTCATCCATCCATACTTGCTTCTTTCCTTATGTTCTTGCTTCCATACATCTTTAAATTCCTCCCTCCTTTCGCCATCTGTTTATCCATTCATATGTCTCTCCTTACTACCTTCCCCCTTCCTTTCTTTCATCCAACATTCTTCCTTAGATCCACTCAATCCATCCATTCTTCCATCTTTCCATTCTTACTTACTCCGACCCATCTTTAAATCCTTTTCCCTCCATCTGTCTCTCCTTACTACAATCACCTTTTGTTCCTTCCTTCTTTTCATCCAACATTCTGCCTCGATCCATTCCTTCTTCTTCAATGCCTTCCTTCCATCCATTGTTAAATATTTCCTTTTTATTATCCATTCATTATCCCTCTTTCCTTCTATTCATCCAACATTCCTCCTTAGAACCATTAAATCTATCCTTCCGTCCTTGCTTCTTTGCTTCCATCCATCCATTGATTCATTAATTCATTTCGTCCATCTGTTCCCCCTTACTATCTTGACCCTTCCTTCTTAATTTTCATCCAGCATTCTTCCTTAGATCCATTCAATCCGTCCATCTTTCCTTCCGTCCTTGCTTCCATCTATCTTTAATTCCTTCCCTCCTTTCACCATCTGTCCCTCCTTACTGCTGTTACCCTTCGTTTCTTTTTTCCATCCATTCCTCCTTTCCTGCCTTCCTTCCATCCATTCCTCCGTTGTTAGATATTTCCTTTTAATTATCCAACCATTATCCCTCCTTCTTTCCTTCCTTCACCCACATTTTGTTCTTTTTAAATGTCTTTTTCGCATCCAGAGTCTCTGCTAGTGTCGTCCAGTTCACGGTTAAGATTTAATTCCACCTTCGAGCTTCACATTTCCAGAAATGTTTTTCCCCAGACGAATCAGGCTGATACGGGTGAAAAAAAACCCAACAAAAAAACACCACAAAGTTGACCAAAACTTTGCAAACAATAATCACAAACTTTGGCGTTGTTGACACCGTCTAATCCAGCAATAGGACGTAGATTGTAAGTGTAGATTAATAAATGAGGAATCGGCTTTAATCGTCCCAGAGCACAGAGCGAAGCAAAGGCCGTACTGCGATAGAAACGTTTTTCACAATTAATCTTTTCACAATTAAATGACGGGAAAACAAGTGAGAGTTTGGGACTTGCTGTATTTAGGGTACCACGGCTGAAGAAAACAACCAAAAACCAGCAACTAATATATTATGGAAATGTAAACATTATTTTTGTGCACGTGTTATTAATTTGTTTTGAACGTGTTATTATTACGGCAGATTACAGGAACATGCAGCACTTCTCACTAATTTTTTTTACTATTGTACTTTCCAGAACTTTCTACAAATTTGCATGACGTATTTGCTACACAACAGCAACAAGATTGAAAATGTCACTCTCTCTCAATTTCTCACTTTATTGTTATCTTCTTCATTTCATTCTCACTCTTCTCAGCTTTACTTTCACTCCCTCTACCCCCCCTCCCCTCTCTTGCTATTCTTTTCTCTTTCATAATCTATCTGTCTGTCTTGAATTCCTTTCTATTTACTATTACTATTCTATTGACTATTTACCTTGTCTTTTCTTTCTAACTCTCTATTTCTTTTTTCTATCTCTATAGGTTTCTGTTTCACTAACTCTTGTTCTCTCTCATTCATGCTATCTATTTTTCTTGCCTTCTTTAAATTTCTGTCTCTCTCTTTTGGTGACTCATTTAGTTTTCTCTCTCTCTCTCTCTCTCTCTCTCTCTCTCTCTCTCTCTCTCTCTCTCTCTCTCTCTCTCTCTCTCTCTCTCTCTCTCTCTCTCTCTCTCTCTCTCTCTCTCTCTCTCTCTCTCTCT
>MU204410.1:10681362-10726493 GCA_017309775.1 Paedocypris sp. Pulau Singkep
TCTCTCTCTCTCTCTCTCTCTCTCTCTCTCTCTCTCTCTCTCTCTCTCTCTCTCTCTCTCTCTCTCTCTCTCTCTCTCTCTCTCTCTCTCTCTCTCTCTCTCTCTCTCTCTCTCTCTCTCTCTCTCTCTCTCTCTCTCTCTCTCTCTCTCTCTCTCTCTCTCTCACACACACACACACACACACACACACACACACTCTACTTGCCTCATGCGTTATTTCCTGATCTCCTTTTCTTTTCCACAAAACGTTTCTCTTTTTAGTCTCTCTCTCTCTCTCTTTCTCTCTCTCTCTCTCTCTCTCTCTCTCTGTCTAAAAGTAATTTTTTGAACCCGTTCTAAACTTTCCTACATGAAAAGAGAAGTGATTGTAGTTTTAGGCAGAAGCTTGTAGTGTATCGGCGCTGTTTGTGTGTGATTAGAGACTGTGAGCGGAATATTGCAGTTATTTCCCCTGAAGCGCAGCTATTAATCTCATTCCGTCCACTCTGGCTTTCTCCCGCTATCATCATGTACGTCTTCCAGGGAATAAAAAAAAGGTCTCAGCGGAGAGAAAGACGCGGTGTTCTGGCAAAAGAACGCTTGCTTTGTTCATGCATTACACGACTTGACGAATGAATAATGGAGGAAAAACGCAGAAGTGTGAGTAGCAAACGTCTCGCTGTGTTTTCGCCTTCACTCCTGCTGAGCGAGCGGGTTATTTGTGGCAGAATCCACTGTTTTACATGAGAATCTCACACTTTCGTCGCCTTGGGCGGGTGGTGAAGTCCAGAACGCACCAGCAGAGGAGCTCAGAGACCTTCATCATCAGGAACGTGATGATGCTCGTGGTTGAGAAACGTAGGAGTCGAGAGAATGTAAGATAAACGCAAGAACTTTATGAACATAAAAAACGCGGATGACAAAAGTACGTCTGTCTGTCGTGTCTTCTCAGTCTGTTCCTTATACAGTATACACCTCCAAACCTAATCCAACCTTGAAGATGGTTCAACTGTAATCATTCTAACATTTATGGTCTGACTAAAAGCTCCTAATCTTTGTGAAAAATTCTAATCTTCATTACTGGTCAAACTGAAAAGTTGTTATCTTCATTACTCGTTAATTTCTAATCTTTATGGTCTTTATAGATGAAGCTTCTGGTATTTATTTACTGGTCAAACATTCCAATGACACTTGATGGTCTATTCATCCCTCCATCAGTCTGTCCATCCAATGTTCTAATCTTCCTTCCATCATTCTATCGCTCTATACTTCGCTCCTTGCTTCCTTCCTTCAGATAATCCACTGTTTCAACCAATCATTATTCCATCTGTCTGTTCGTCACCCAATTGATTTCACCCATTCATTCATCCATCAATCCATTCATTCTCCATCTATCAATTAATCGATTCATTTTTCCATTCAGCCAACATTCCTTTGGTCCATAAATGTATTCATCTATCGTTCCTTCCATTCACCATCAATCGATTTCCCATTCATCTATCTATCTATCTATCTATCTATCTATCTATCTATCTATCTATCTATCTATCTATCTATCTATCCATCCATCCATCCATCCATCCATCCATCCATCCATCCATCCATCCATCCATCTATCCATCCATCCAATCAAATTAACCTTCCATATTCTGTTCCATCCATACAGACATACTTCCATCAATATCCATTCATACTTCAATTATTGTCATCCATTGCTCCATCCATCCATCAATTCATCCCCCTTTCCATCTATTAATTCTCCATCCACCCTTCTCTCTATCCATCCATCCATCACCCATCCATTCTTCTATCTATCCTTGCATCAATCCATTTATTCTCCATCTATCAATTTATCAATACATTTTTCCGTTCACCCATCATTCGTTTGGTCTGTTAATTTATCCATCATTCCTTACTTCCTTTCTCCATAAATCAATATTCCCATATTCATCTATCATCCATCCATCCTTCAATTATTTCCATCCATCTCATCTACTGAAAAGCCATTTATTTGTATGATGAAGCTGCATCGATGACAAACCGCAAGAGAAAACAAGTGTCGTCTTGTTGGACTTCATGACTTGATTCTAGAAAGCGTTCGACAGTCTTTCCCCACTGATGCAATCAGCAGAAAGAAGTGGAGCAAAGCTTTGTGTTCCAGCTAACGCAGGTTTACAGAAGAAAGTTTATGGACCAAGGAAAAACACTTTCTGTTGTCTGAACGTTTCAATAAGCCGCAGCGAGGGTTTATAATCTGTAGCCGAGAAGCTCAAACGCTCCAAACTGATTCGATTCTCCAATCAACCCTATCGATTGCTCATTATCTATTGGACATAAAACCTGTATTTATTGCAGTGTTTAACTTTTAATTGATTAGACACACACACATACACACACTATCTATCTATCTATCTACGGTATCTATCTATCTATCTATCTATCTCTCTATCCATTCATCATATTGGATCCATGTTCTGTTCCATTCATCCATCCATTCACCCGTCTTTCCATCTTTTCATTAGTCCACCCACCCTTCTATCTATCCATCTATCCATTCTTCTATCTATCCATGCATCAATCCATTCATTCTCCATCTATTAATTAATCTATTCATTTTCCATTCACCCATCATTCCTTTGGTCCATCAATTTATCCATCATTCCTTCTCTCCTTCCTTCCATCCACAATCAATCAATATGCCCATACATCTATCTATCTATCTGTCTGTCTGTCTATCTATCTGTCTGTCTATCTATCCATCAATTTATCCTTCCATGTTTCGATCCATAAATTTATCCTTTCATGTTTCGTTCCATCCATCCATCATCCATCCAACCATGGAAACTAATATAATATGCACACATATTATATAGTTTATATTGTATAACATGCACACATAAAAAAGCACAATAATACGTAACTTAGTTAAATACGTACCACAGACACACACACACACACACACACACACACACACGCACACACACACACACACACACACACACACACACACTTAAAACACAGTAATTACAAAGTTTGAGAACACAGAAAAATACTTTTAAAGTTGACCCCCCCCCCCCACACACACACACATTTGTATAACCTATAAACACACTTCCTACAAGATATTTTAACATACAGATGCACACATAGAAAACACAGATATGCACCAATTACGTCAGTTATATGATCGATACACACACTTACAAAACACACATAGAAATATATACAGCTATAAGCCACACACACAGTTGCTGTGTAGTTAACTACAAAAGTAACTTATAACAGTTACCATATGTGCGCACGGCAAATACATTTAACATCCAGCCAATACACAAAATAGTTCATTTAAAATAAACTGATGTGTTCTGAATATTTCGCATGGCCATTTTGGGACAATCGGCGATTCGGAAAATTGCCACAAAATATTATAACTAAATCAAGAAGTTATTTGAGTTGTTATTTAACATGTGCTCCGCTTCGACAGTGAAAAGTCCTTTACTACTAAAATCAAACGGCTAAAAATAGTTTTGCCATCATTCGTCCTCCGACTGAATCCTTCCCTCCGCGATTCCCACGTCTCTCTCCACCATGACAGTCGCTCTCCTGAGTGTTGTCGCCGAAATCACGTTTGATGTTCGAAACTACGATGCATGAACGAATAAAAGGCCTGAGAAGTAATTAAGAGGCTTTTTCACTCTTGGAGCTAAAATGCCGTAATTGTCTCGACCCAAGGGGAGTGAGAAATGATGAATGCATCTCGACAAATCAAAGCGGGAAAAGTCATTCAAAGTTGCTCGACAAGAAAACTTCAGGGAAAAGCGACAACGGCAAGGATCTTCTGCTTATCCCCAGCCTGCGGAGATTAATTACCGTATTTACGTGAATATAAGCACCACGCGGATATTAGCACCCCCCTGATTTGTCACATTTTTCACAAAATAAAAATTCCGACACATTTTTTTTCTTAGTTTTTTACATTTCTGGTTCAATTAAGTTTATATTCTCCTAAACATACTCTTTTTTTTCTCCATTGAACAAACCTAACTTGTGACTCGTAACATTTTTGTATCGTTTTACTTGAACAAAAGATGACAAAAATGTCAATTCTAGTGATCAGAACTTCACATCCCAAGAGTCTTTGCACGAGCTCTGTTTATCTGAAGCTGTGTGACGAGAATTGAAGTAAAAGATTATTATCCCCTGTTAAGCAGACCGAGCGTTTTGATTGTGTTTGTTCCTTGGATTTTTTCACTTCTTTCCCGCGTTCTTCACTTTCGACTGTTTCGACTCTTTCCTGCGATTACACATTTGACCCATTTGTTAGCGCTAAGCTAAGCTAAGCATTTGTGGTTTGTAGTTTCAAATTTTTGTAATATTAATGACTATATTTAGCTTAATCTTACTTCTTCCAGTGTTATTTTGTCTCTGTTAAGTGTTGCGGTGTGTCTAATGTTTCTTTATTTCTGTTATTGAACCAATAAAAGCTTATACTGTCTCCCTACGCATTATGTACGCGCACCGCTACAAAAAGACGACGCGTTTCCGTTTATTTGTGATTGTTCCTCACTTGAAATACGTAAAAATGGGCTTGTATATTTACACGCATATTTGAAATCAGCAACTATAAGCACACCCCAAGTTTTAGAGGGTTGAAAGTTCGGAAAAAAAAAAGTGCGTACATTCGCGTAAATACGATAGGTGCTCATGGAACATCTAGTCCTGCGTCTGTTAAAGGTGGAGTGACACTATGGAGGGCTCAGAAGTGCATTTGCTTTGCGAGGCGTTCGGACGGAATTACGATACGTCTCACTCTAAGTGACGGAGGGCACATCGGTGGGCCCGAGAGCCTATTGATTATGCTGTACGGTGGTCTTGTGTTGCTGCTGTTCCCTTCTTTCATAAAGCATCTCTACACCTGCCACCTCATAAATGTCAAACCCAGCGCCTTCGCCTCCGAGACATTCCTTTATTGATTTTCCTCCCTTCATTTCTCAACTCAAAAGATGCTGCCACGACCTTATTCTTCCCTCTATTAAAGCTAAGCACGCATTCCTCCATAAAACCTCTTTTACCGAGATGAAATGTTGTGCGACTTTAGCGGGCGGCTTATAGACTTCCGAATCTGAACTTATGCTTTACTAGACAAATCCATTAAACAACTGTGCTTTCCACAAAGTGACACTTTAACACCAGGCAAAAATCTACACAGTCGACTCTGGTTTTTAACCGTGGATGTTGTGTTCTAAAGCTTCTGGCGGGGAAAATAACGGCAATAAATGAAAAAAAAAAAAAAAGATCCCTTATATATACGTATATTTGGTGGGAATTCCCATTTTAAATTATAAAGCAACTACGAAACAACAAAGATGCTACAGTTTAAATGATGATGGAACTGAACTGATAAAAAAAGACTTTGAAAGTAGGTTCAAAGGTCATTAAACTTTAAAAATAATAAATAATTAAGGGAAATTCGCAAAATATAGTCAACAACTGACAACAAATTACTCAGTGACAATTCATGCTAAAATGCTACATTTGACAGGCTATGCCAATGATATTCATTTTGTCACTGTAAAGCATTATTAACACTTGTTTTTTTTTACATAATTACACATTAATTACTTATAGCAATACAAAGCTTTTTTTCTGCTTGTCAAATGAAGAATGGTTTTGTTTGCGAGAAATACAATTTAAAATTAAATTGACAATTAAATTTTGAGCCGATTGACAGCTCAAAATAAAACTGATTGCAAAAATGCAATATTTGACCCAATCGTTTAGTTTTTTACTGCAAATTAAAGTTAATAAATTAAATTTGAAACTGATTTGTATGATTGTCAAGAAACAATCAGTCACATTACAAACAATTTACAACCTAGATCGTGTCTATAAAAACAAGAACGTATTCATCCTTTTCATCGTCTCCTATTCTCATTTTCATATTCTCACTTCTATACGCCAATTCTTGTTAATATTTCTGGACAAGGTGAGAGAAACTATGGAGAAAATCCATGTCCTGTTTGGCTTGGCTAAATGTGTTGGAACAGAAAGAACCCTGTTTACACGCCGTGTCCTCAGAACCCGCTCACCTTCACTTTCACACGGAGCCTTTTAAAAGTCTAAAACAATTATCTCATCTGGAAATGTACCCGTGAAAGAGCGAAAAGGAGATAACCAGACCCGGAGCTCTGGGAGTCCCGGGGCGTTAAAATAGCATCAGCCATCAAAGACAAGGCACGAGGAGACAAGGAGATGGGCAGAGATTGCTTTTCTCGTGTCTTGCATGCTCTGTCCGCTTCTACTCCTCGCTGGGGAGAGAAACAGCAAGAGTGAGGGACAGATAATCAAGTGTGGATGTGTACTAGGCCGCTGGATTGTGGCTAGAGGAAAGAGCCGAGGTTCTTTAATAGATTAGAGGCGCTCATGTACTGGAAGCCCGCTGGGAGAGGAGTTCTGACCCAGCTCTCGTGTCTGGAGCAGCTCCCTCATGTCCCTTCACCAGACCTTGAAACTCCAAGAGTCTCTCCACCATTTGCATCCCAACCCCCAGGACTCTAAACAAGCAAAGAGGCCAGAAATCTACATTATGACACAGGGACGGGGGAGAATCCACTTCAGTGGCTCCTAATGATGCCATCTCACTTTAAAATGATGCAGGCGGGAACACGGAGTTCAAGCACATTAGCGAGCATCACAATGCTTCTCGGAAGTTATGGCGCCTGCAAAAAAAAATGGGGTTTTAGAATGGAACATGTACCTTGGGATGTAAATGCTGGAGTAAATTACAGCTGATTTGTAAATTTGGGCATACGATTTTGGTACAATTTCTTCCAGTCCGAAGATAATTTTGACTTGGGTCAACAGAAACCAAGCTAGGTATGGAGCAAGGGTGTCAACACATTTTCGGTTCGCGGTCTACTTAGATAATTACCTAGTCAAAGCTATCTACTGGCTATATATAATTATTCTGTAGAGGTAATAATTTTGTCCTCAACTGTACGTATATGTTTGCTGTGGTTTGCTGAGTATAGTATATAATTTGCTATAGTCTGTCATCTTCTGTTTTGAAACCACAATAAACACACACACTTCAGAATACACACACTACTTTTGATAGCACGCGGCAAAACCACGTTTGCATTTTTCATTAAGAAAAAAATCACAAGACTGGAACATTGAAATGGTGTATGAATGAGGAATCTCAAGAAAATAAAGTGCAAAAATAAATAAAACTGCATCTTTTATATATACCAGGAGAAAATAATAAAAGAACAACATACAACAGAATACAATCCTTTTTCAGGTACAGCACACTTACTTTACCATTGTGTTTTCTCACTCATTCTCTCTGTTCATTTTATGTTTTTTTTTTTTAACTCGACTGCCGCCCAACTCACATCCACTGTTCTAGTGCAGGTAACAAGTGATTTTGAAATGGAGAGAGTTCTGCCACGCCCTTATGCGCGCGCACACACACACACACACACACACACACACACACACACACACACAAACTGAAGACAGCTTGTCGGAAATCTGAGAGTTTGGCAGAATTGTGTAAATGCTGGGTTAAGATTGCGGTGGGTAGATTCCCTTTTTACTTGGTCCTGCTTTTCCACTCATTTACATTTACTTTTTTAAACGTTTTTTCGCCATTTCTTTGTTTCAAAGCCATGCGATCTATCCACAATGCCTTGTGTGACTGACATAATGGGCACCCCTGGTATAGAGAATTCCTTTAACCACCACATTGAATCTGAAAATCATGGGAGAAATGTAGTGTGTATTACAGTTCTGATGGATGAAGAGGTTTAGAAAATGCACGATTGGGTCAAGACGTTGGACCATGAGACATGCTTTCAGTTGGACAAATGTGAAATGATGAAAGATTTACAGGAAATGCGGCGACAATTCCCGTACGCAAACAATCATCCGCTTGACAAGTTTGGATCTTCAGCCGTGTGCTGTTCTATAAGGAACTGCTGATCCAGCTGTGATTGAATGGGGTGCAAATGATGGACTAAACACCTATGCCATCCATCACGAGGAGCATGAATAAAAGATGGAGGGAGCGAACATGTGAAAGACACATCTGGAACTGGAACGAAGCCGACAGCGCAGGTGTGAGGTGCGCTGGTAAGGTCAAGGGACAGATGAGCTGAAGACAACCGCAGCGCTGTCAGCAGCAGATAGTCAAGTAGTGACAATGTACTGTTTCCACTTCAGCTCCAGCTTTTTTCAACCATGCATTCAGTCTAACCAAGATTCAGCCGAGCAAGCCCACACAAAAACGATTTGGTTGAGCCTTTCTTACAACATTAGAACTTCTTCTCTGAATCTCAAATGCTGGGTCACAATCTCAATCTCTATGTCTTCCTAAACTCTGGTATGTTTAGGAATTTAAACATAGGCTCTGAGAGTCAAACTAGGTGTCAAAATCCGGGTGTAAAACTCTGGGGGCCAAACTCAAAAATTCCTACTCAAACTCTAGGTGTCAAACTCTAGATTTCAAATTCTGGGTCTAAAACCAAGAGTTTCAGGCCTGTATTTATAGAACTCTAAAACTGGGTTTAGAACTCTAGTTTTAGTTTGCTTTGTGCCTATGCCTAATCTATCCAGTCCTGGGTCACACTTGGCTTTGAACTTGGCTCTGTTCTTGTGCTCTTTTCATCCTTGTGTTTCTTCCTTTCCTTTTTTCATCTCTGTGTCTTTCTAGACTCTTGAAGTCAAACTCCAGGCGTCAAACTCAGCGTCAATTGTTGGTCATCTCACTCCAGGTGTCCAACTATGGGTCTCAAACTCTGAGTCTCGAACTCCGGGTGTCAATCGTTGGGTATCAAGCTCCGGGTTTCAAAGGTCATTGAACTTTAAAAATAAAAAACAATTAAAGGAAATTCGCGAAATAAAGTTGTAACTCTGACAACAAATTACTCAGTGACAATTCATGCTAAAATGCTACATTTGACAGGCTATGCCAGTGATATTCATTTTGTCACTGTAAAGCATTATTACACTTGTACATAATTACACATTAATTACTTATAGCAATACAACGCTTTTTTTCTGCTTGTCAAATGAACAATGGTTTTGTTTGCGAGAAATACAATTTGAAATTAAATTGGATCCGACTGACAGCTAAAAAAAAACCTGATGTTTATAAAAACATGTATATAAAACAAGAACGTATTCATCATTTTCATATTCTCACTTCTATACGCCAATTCTCGTTAATATTTCTGGACAAGGTGAGAGACCCAGAGGAAACCGGAAGAACATTGCCATCTATGTCCTGTTTGGCTTGGCTAAATGTGTTGGAAAAGAAAGAACCCTGTTTACACGCCATGTTCTCAGAACCCGCTCACCTTCAAACTCTGGGTTTCAAACTATGGGTCTCAAACTCTCGAGTCTCGAACTCCGGGTGTCAATCGTTGGGTCTCAAGCTCCGGGTTTCAACTTCTGTGTTTCAAACTCTGGGTCTCAAACTTTGAGGCTCAATCCTTGGGTATCAAGCTACGGATTTCAAACTCTGGGTGTCAATCGTTGGGTATCAAGCTCCGGGTTTCAAATTCTTGGTCTCAAACTCTGGGTCTCAAACTCCGGGTGTCAGGCCTGGATATATAGAACTCGAGTTTTCTTCCACTTGACTGTGCCTATGCCTAATCTATCCAGTCTTGGGTCACTCTTGGCTTTGAACTCTGTTCTTGTGCTCTTTTCTTCCTCGCTGCAACTCTCACACCTGGACCTGTTTTGAAGTATGTCTCCAACTCTGAACTCAATCTTTAAGACTTGAATTAGATGTCTCTTCAGATTAGTGCACTCAAAATACAGAACTCAATCCTTTGACAGTAATACCTATTACACTTCTAGTCATTCCCTGCTTTGGAATTCTATGGGATTCTTATACAAGTACGTACCTTCACGATCTGGTACTACTTTGCTTCAAATCTTAAGCATATTGAAAATAAGAGCATAATATTCCAGACAGCATGGGATTGATCGACAGATAATAAAGCATTGAGGGATTGAAAAGTTGCTGCGCGGCAGGCGGGCAGAGGTCATCCCGTGAGAGCTTTATGAGGCCGACGTTGATGCTGGGAAATCCTAATGGTACAGACATCACGCCATTATGCTACAAATTACCTGCCGGTATTAGTGTCACCCTCAGCCCAATCATTTTCTAGCCAAGATCAATCCAAGCTGAGGTCTAGCCGGTCCCTCCTCGGGGGCCTGTCCTGGCAATTAGCTATTGATTTTTCTAGCCTTTTATTTGCTGAGGCTGTGGCTCCAGCGGCTCCACGCCACTCTCTCCGAGCCTCCCTGCCAGGCCGGAGGGTACCACATGGCTTAGATGGCGGGAAAAAAAGCTCTGTAAGAAGGCAAGGATCTATGGCCAGAGCAGCAGGAAGCAGACACATTTGAATATTCCAGATTAATGGGGCGAGAGCTGAGCAGTGACCTGGTCTTTGCACTTATCGTGATCATCTAGATGGCGGTACCACCTTGACTTCTAAACTACTGCAGACTAACAATGAAGAGCAGGTTGGGCAATTCTACAAGAAGCTGCAAGTCAAAGTGAGAGCACAATGCTGGATAAAGTTATTCTTCACCGGATGAAACAGACAGTAGAAGAAAGAGGGGGAAAAGTGAGAGAAAAGTTGCAAAAACGAGAGGGGACATGTGAATGAAACCCGCCGGGCTGAGGTTGCTTCATCACCAGACACAGAAATGACAATTTCCCCTATAGGCAGGAGGACAGAGTGCGAAAGAGACTGTGAATGAGAGAGAGAGAGAGAGAGAGAGAGAGAGAGAGAGAGGGAGAGGGAGAGTTGGGAACATACATTTGACTTTAAGTGAACACAGGGCGTTACAAATGATCAAAAATTGTTTGAAAATAGAACTTTTCTCTAAAATAGGTCTATCATCTTGTCTTTCTCTCTTTGTTCATCCTCTGCTCCCTCTTTCTCTTTCTCCTACTCTCATCCTCCTCTACCTCTGTCTCTCACTCGTGCTCTCGTTCACCCCCCTTTCTTTCTCTACATCTCTCTTTCATTCAACCCCCACCTCTCTCTCTCATCCTCTTCTCCCGCTGCCTCTCTCTCTTTCCCTCTTTTTCCCTCTTTTTCCCTCTCTCTCTCTCTCTCTCTCTCTCTCTCCCTCTGTGTGTTTCTCCTCCTCTTCCTCCCACTCTACCTATTTCTCTCCCTGCCTCTGTCTTTCCTTGCACGTTGGTCAGTCTCTCTTCCTATTCCCTCCTTTTATCTCTCTACCTTGTGACTATTTTCTCTCTCTCTCTCTCAATCCTCTCCAAATCTCTCTCTCCCTCATCCTCCTTTCCTTCCGCCTCTCTGTCTTTGTCTCGTTCAAACTTCTCTTCCTCACTCTCTCTCTTGCTTTTGTTCATCCTTCTATCTCTTTCCCTCTCTCTCTCTCTCTCTACACCTCTCTCTCTCTTTCATTCACCCTCCTCTCCCTCCCACTTTCTCCCATCCTCTCTTTCCTTGCGCGTTGGTCTCTCTTTCCCTATTTCCCCCTTTACCTTTCATCTCTCTACCTCATGACTTTTCTCACTCTCTCTCTCTCTCTCTCTCTCTCTCTCTCTCTCTCTCTTTACGTCTCACTCTCATTCAGCATCCTCTCCCTCCACCTCTCTCCCTCTTCCTCTCTCTCTTTCTCTTGTTCATTCTCCTCTCTCTCTCTCTGTCTCTCATTCGTCCTCCTCTTCCTCCCTCTCTCTTGCTCGTTGGTCCCTATTTCCCCCTTCCCCCCTCGCTCTCTCTCTCTCTCTCTCTCTCTCTCTCTCTCCCCATCACTACTCCCTCCCTCACTCTCTTTCTCTCTCTAACTCCCTCACCACCACTTTACAGGCTGTTAAAAAGAGGCTTAATAAAAAAGGAAAAGAAACAGAAGCGGCATTCTGATATAGTCAGGTGCTTGTGAGACTTCTACACACCGGAGACACGCTGTGCACATCTGCATCCACAGACACACACACACGCTGATTTAAAGAGGAGAGAGGAAGTCTCCCGGCCCCTGCTGTGCCCACCTGCACCCACAATGCACTGCACACATGCTCAACGAGAAGAGCAGTGACACTCGCCATCTCAGAGGACCAGGAAAACTATTAAATATTGTATTCATCGTAGAACGGGCTGAGCTTATTTACAGAGAGGTTTTCTTCACGAAGGATGGATGGATGGATAGAAGAGTAAATCATTCCGGTTGATCGCTTGCACAGCTTGAATGTTCAGACGTATTTGACGAGGAGATAAACTTGCTTAACCGAGTGACGTTATTGAAGAAGTCCCACCGCACTCTTCTTCCTGGATCAGTTCCTCCTGCTCTTATCTGTTTATTCAAGTCACCACGATGCTGATCCCTCCTGTGATACCACCTCAGCCATCTTTAGCGTTTCCATGGTGACAGGCCATAAAACATGGCGTGTTAAAAAGAAATTGCAGAGCGGAAACTACAAATGATTGCAGAAGCACAGAATGGAAGTAGAGTACATGAACTGTCTCACAATATTTCCGGACGTCTGCAGGGCAAATCATCAAAAATGTTACATTTGTGTGCATTGCTGTGAGAGACAGTGACTGCCTTACTCAAAAACTCAAGAAGTAATAATAGTAATGAATATTACATCACATGAATAATAAATACACAAACATGCATTAACTAATAGTAAACGCCACTGTGAAAAAAATAAATGCAGGCATGAATATTTAAAAACATAAATAAATACTTATTTGAATAAATGCATAAATAATGGAACCCGGAACGTTGTAGTTACATTTTTCTGAAGATGCTCTTTCGGAGGTAAAGTTGTTTTACTTCTGTTCTAATTGGTTTGGTCTAATTCTGTTCTATTCTATTCTTCTCTATTCTGTCTATTTTTTTTTGTTTGTTTTCCAGTGAATTCTATGACATATGATCTATTCAGTTTGATCTGCTCAATTCTATTATTTGATTTCGTTTTTGTAACTTATTCTGTTATATTCAAAGTTCTGCTCTGTATATATTATGTTTTATTCAGTTCTGTTAATGTCTATTCTGTTATATTCTTCTTTGTTCTATACATTTTTGACCTTGTCTATTCTAGTTTATTCATCCATTTATTTATGTTCAAACTAATTCTATTTTGTTTGTGTTCTGTTCATCTCAATTTTGCTCTATTCTAGTCTAATCTGTTCTGTACAGTTATGTGTGTTGTTTTCTTTTTGTTCTACCCAGTTTATACCTAGTCTATTTAGTTCATTACTTCTTTTCGATTTTTTTAATTGCTCATTCTTTTCAATTCTAATCAATTCTGCTAAGTTTTTTTAATACGTTATATTTCATTCAGTTATATTGGGTTCTATTCTAATAAGTTACATTTGTACTATTCTATTCTATTCAATAAAATTCCATTATATTCAGGTCAGTTTAATTCTTATCTATTCTAATATGTACTGGTCAACTGGTCTTAAAATATATATTTTTCTGTTCTATTATAATATTTCTAATTGGATTTGTTCCGTTCTATGTAGTTATATCTCTTTCTCGTCTGCCATCTTTCATTCTTGTTTTTTCTTTCCCCATCACAATTTTGATATAACCAATTGGTGAAAGTGCAGATCTTCAATTGATTTATCTGTCTCTACCACTTTTTTTTTTTTCAACCAATCACCGACTGGGAATATCTGAGCGGCTGTTTCTGTCTGTGCTCCATCAAAACCAAGCCAAGATCATTTCTCCAACCACTATTTTTATCAAAAAGCCCTTCAGACCCTTTGCGGTCTGTGATCTCAGCGTTCTCCTGCAGTAATCAGCTCCCCTGACAGTCTCGGAGGCGGTTTAATGACAGGAGCTGTACCTGTGGGGGAACCTTCCAGAACTTCTCCGGAGTAACGCGGCTCCTTGAATATGGGCCGGTTGTCGTTCTGGTCAATGACGGACACGTCCAGATCCACTGGTCCCTCCACCAGCTTGCCGCTCAGGTCAGTGGTGGACACTTGGAGCTGGAAGAGAGAGCGATGCAATATTAAGAGACGACCCTGGAACGGAAGCTTCTGCTGTCAGGCTGCTGAGATGAGCATCAAATATTGATGTTTTAAAGTCACTCCTGGGGAAAAAACGCAGAAGAATAGCGCTTTCATGGCGAACTAAAACCTGTTTGCACAAGCTGACGTCCACAAAAGAAGGCACATCTTGAATAGCTTTTTTCAATTTGTACAATTTGTCAGTTTTTTTTTTAACCTCGACTTGTACCGTGTTTGATTGGAAATAAAACTGAAGATCACGACAGAAAAAAACTAAAAATAAAACTATAAAACAAAAATAAATAAACAAATGAATAAAACATGAAATTAAACATGAATGAGAATTGTCTATTTTTAAATTATAGTTTATGTAGAATATATGCAGTTTCTATATTGATTAATTATCAGTATATACATAATATAATAAAATGAAAAAAAAAAAGAAAAGTAATGCCATTTCCAATCATTTAGTAAAAGTACAAAAAATCTTGTAACAATGTGTTTACTCACTATGCAAACATTTTGCTAAATTAATTAATGGTTTCATAAATGAACAAGTATAAATAAATATTAAGCAAAATCCTTGTCCTAATTTTTAACGTGGCACGCCAAATATTAAGGAAAAATACATCTTTATGGCAAACCTGGAACAGTTTTATTTAAACCACGCTTGAAAATACATTTTGTCTACAAAAATCGGAAGTGACCCAGTAGAGATTTAGACATTAAGCTTTTAGTAATTATACTTTTAATTAAGGCTGTAAAAGTTAACGCGTTGATGTATGCGATTAATTTTAAATGCTTAATCGCGTCAATTATATTTAACGCTGTTAATCACAGTTGCAGTTTTTTTCACATTGGGTTTTCACTCTGCTTTTCCCTTTTTACAGACGCTGTTCCTTTTCAACTGCAAATAACTTGCTGGTCAGAATACTCGGTCGAATCAAATATCTGTTCAACAAGTCGAAGCTTCAGGTTCATAGGGATTAGATAAACGGACAACACTGTATTTACTTACACTTACATTTAAAAACGGACATTCTAAGCTTTATGTAGACATATGTTTCACGTTAGAGTGATACGTATTTTATTAAGTCACAGTTCATTTTCAGCTGACAAAAAGAAGGCAAAACCCTCTTCATGTTTTATTATTATTATTATTATTGTTATTATTATTATTAATTTGATTTTTTTTTTTTTTTACAAAAAACACAATGTCCAGTTTATATTAAGATTGTAACCTAAAAAAATGGGCACTTCAAACTTTGAATTGATGTATAACACTTTGATGTAAGACCAAAATTGACATTTTTTGTGTGTTATATCTTGAACAAAGAGCGACTCGATCTCGGAGGGTTAAATAACAAAAAAATATATTGCAAATTGAACAAACATTTTGCTACATTTTATTGCAGTATTTAAACTAGTGTTTATTTAGTGTTGAGTTTACATTCATTCATATTACACCTCAATATCCAATATTACATGCTTTAGTAATTTAATTGCGATTAATCACAAGTAATTTGGTTAAGGAAGTGCGATTAATTCATTAAAAAAAATTTAATTGTTAGAAAACACTACTTTCAATTTACTTTGTGTTGTAGTGGTATTTATATAATTTCACCGGTCCCGCGGGTAACAAGACAAACCACAAAACTTCAAACTAAAAAAAAAATATTCATCCAGTTGATTCAGAGAGAAAGCAAAACCAGGGGACGGGCTGAGTACAGTTGTACACGTCTTAAAATAGAAATAAAAAAAACAGGTTTGTGTCGTGTGGGGAAAAGGAGGATGAATACGAGACTACAACAGCGGCGTGGGGATGTGACGAGAGGTTTACGAGAGGTAAAAGATTTATCTGCTTTTGGCGGCGTGAAGAGTCGCCAGGTCCCACCTGAGAGACCCCAAATCTCCCCAAAGCCCCCGTCACTTACTCATTCCTGCCGCTCCACGCACCTCGGGACTCACATCAAAAAGCCTTGTGTCTCTGTGCCTCTCGAGTCAACACACGCCATGAGACGCCAAGACGTGACGACAATCAGCGCATCAAGGACCACCAGACTTTCCCACAATGCACCACTAACTGATGGCGAGGGGTTACCGTGTTTACGGGAATATAAGCGCCCGTTTGTTTCCAATTTTAGCCGCTCAAAAACTTGCGGGGTGCTTATAATCGGCGACTTCAAATATGTGTGTAAATATAATTAAATAATGGTTCTGGAGGCAGACGTGCATATGAGGTTTTATCAGGGGTGTAAGGTACTTGAGTACTTGGTTACTTTACTTCAGTGTGTTTTTGGCTACTTCGTACTTGAGTATCAAAAATAGAAGCAACTTTTACTCTCTACTCCACTGCATTTGTGACTGAGTAGCAGTACTTTTCACTCCACTACATTTGAACAAACACTTATCGTTACTCGTTACATTGTGATTGTGCGCGACAAGCCGGAATCGATTCATACCGCGGTTAATTTCTTGGGCGGATGAGATGAATATCGCCATCTTTAGGCTGCTGAAGGTAATGGAGGCTATTTGTGAATTAGAAACCACAAGAATTAGGGGCGTAAAAACGTGTTTTACAAATGTTATTATGTAATATATAACTTTATAAAATACATATAATATATAATTTACTAATCAGATTAATCATTTTATTTTACATCTACTTGCAAATGTAAGTGATTGAGACTGACTTCTTGTTCTTTTTATCTACTTTGTTCTACCAGTTTTTAAACATTGAGGTTAAATTCTGTTTCTATCTTGGAAAACAATAGTTTGTTTTTTGCTATTTCTTTTTTTTTGGGCCTATATTGAGTACGAATAAAAATACTTCTTAATACTTAAGTTCTTTCTAAAATTGGATATTTTGCTACTTTGACTCAAGTCTTTTTGAAATTGGTGACTTGTTACTTGTATCAGAGTAATTTTTACAGTAAGTATCTGTACTTTTACTCAAGTATGGCTGTCTGGTACTCTTCACACCCCTGGGTTTTATTAGCTCAATACCAGAAATATTAGAAACGTCGCGACACTTAACAGGTAAAAAATAGCAGTGGAAGAAGTAAAATTATATACAATCATTAATATGTAATATAATGTAATTATATTGTAATGTAATAATGTAATATAAAATATCAATTAAATGTCTTATAACGTCTAATAACGTGTTCGAATTTTTACGACTTTTTACTACTACAACTACTTTAGTTAGTGTAATCTACATATAAACAAAAAATGGTTCAGTTGACATATTTGTAACGCCCTCTACATGTTTTTGTTACAGTTATAATGTTCAGACAAAATAGAAGCTAAAAAGAGTCGGAAAGATCAAATACTATTTGTTTCTTTGCAACAATGAGACATAAAACACCGCTGTCTCACACTAACAAACTATTTTGGGGAACTTTTTGGTTTCAAACACTTATATGCATAATAAAAGACCCCCAGGTCAAATTGAGTAGTGGTCAACAATCAGTTAAAATAGAAATAAATAAAATAATACATCAGTGATATGAAAAACATACAGAATACTGTAAATGCCCATCGCAGCTTTGAGCCCCTTTACTCATTTTACAGTGTTTAAAACGGTGTAAAACATGGTACTGCTTAAACACAATAACATGGACTCTTTAACACGGCAACACGCCATTTAAAAATGTATCCATTTAGTCACCACATTCATTCTTCGTAACTAAAACAAAACTAAACTGAAGTAAATGAGTGAAGTCAGGCTTTTTAAGAAGGCAACAACACACAACAATCGATTCCTAACATTTGTAAAAATGTCTTTCTACCACAATTCACAGCATCATTTATGGCCATAAGGGCTTTTTTGACGAATTGTAACAACCATGACAAACTCATCACCAGCCTGGAAAAAAATGGCGGCGGTTTGACTCCAGAACTACTTCTCTGGCTCTAAGCCGCAGCATTAAGAGCTCAAATTAGTGGCCTATAACTCCTTCTTTCCTATAACAGATTACGAGTCTCCCCTCCTTCCTTACCCCGGTGGAAATGACCAATGATAGCATTTGCCATTTTGCATTACCCTAAGAGCCCATCAGGTAAGATCCATTACACAGAATGGCCAAAACGGGGGAGTTTCTCACTCGGCTAGCACATTACGCTAATGCTGCCATCGCTGCCAGTAATGCATGACATCACTCTCGTGTCCTCCACGTCTCTGGTGGATGCTCGGGTCAGCCTCCGCGGGTCCAGTCCGGGTCTAATGCTCCTTAAGACACAGACTCTTCACATTGGAGTTCAGTGCACTAATGCTTCCATCCATCATCACAGTCGCTTCCTCCTCACAGTGAGAGGAGAGTCTCTGAAGCTCTGCAGGACCATGTATGTCCTCACTTACTCTACAATCGGCGATGAGTAGCTGATCAAGGCGAATGGAACGATCCTCCAGCCATCTTCTGCTGTTCTGAGGTTGGGTTATGGATCTGCACCTCCTCCAGAACATAGACCATATCAAACCAAACAATACCAGACCACACCATAGCAAAACTTTGGCCAGCTTAGAGACACCTTCAGTGTCCGCTGGGTCTTCTACCGGGCCTTCTCTCAGTGGGACATCGTCTTTGCGAGAAGGTGAATTTAACCACGATAGTGACTTTGCATTGGTCTGGGACTAAGAAAAGCGCTATATAAATAAACTTGAACTTCAGATGACTCCAAACAGGAGGTCTTCTCAGATGTCCAAGCTCCTCGATCTAACAGTTTGATCAACCATGTGCATTTGGATGTTCAGGACTACTGTAGTTTTTTGGACTTTGACTGTACTGCTCGCAACTATTACTAGCCTAAAACCACGGTCCCCAACTCCCGGACCGCGGGCCGGCACCAGTCCATTGATGAAATGGTACTGGGCAGCGGAAGAGTGGAATCGGATACATGTATGAAAAAAAAACGAATATATTTTAAAAAATAATTTTTATTGATTTTTTTCGTTCAAAATCTTCACATTCGCTAGGTAGCACTTTTGCCAGTAAAGCTGCATTTTTGTTCAAAATCAGCAACAAAAAACAAGGTGACTGGTTTGACATTTCCACATTTTCTAATGTTTCTAGTTCATGTTAATGTAAAAATGATCAAACGTCGAACAGTCCGCAACTTCAAAAAGGTTGCAGACCATTGGTCTAAAACACCCCAGTGCATATTAAATACTAACAACTTGGCAAATGGATTTATTATCTGGTCCGATTCATAATCTGGTTCAATCTCATCATCCCTGTGACTGTAAGTGTTACACAACCAATATATTGAGAATCAACCAATCACACAACAGGACACGTAGATACACAGCCACACCTTTATTTCATCTGAACGCTTGCTTTTAAATGGCAAAATACAGTTGATCCTTTTAAAATTGTTTCATTCCAGGTCTGACATTTACTAGCATCGATCCAGAACAAACACATTTTGGCTTTTTTTTGTTTCCATCTGTGAAAGTCCTGCTTTTTTCCCCGATGAGAATTGCTTTCCAATTAGTTCACCAACGTACTGAGCAAGTGGTTTTGGTTACAGTGTTTAGTCCACATGCAAAAACAAATCCACAAGAAAGCAAAAGCCACAAAATCAATGCAAAGATTTGCAGACTGTAGAAGTGTAAAGCAAATCATGTGGGGAAACTGGGCATCGTGACACATCTCTACAGTCAAAGGGCGGGATTCTATTATTCACATCGGTTTAATTATTCAAAGAACCCTTGAATGTCACACACATGTCAAATCTAAGTCAATTAGCTTCTTGAGGGGCTTAAAACTCACTTAAAAATGAAACATGCAATGTACTACAACACAGCCGTGGCCAAACAAGCCACTGGACAACATCTTGGACTTGAGATCTTGTCAACGTGCCAATAATTCATGATACTACAGAATCACACAACAGGTTTGTACAGAGTGTGGTCAATACCACTAGTCAAGCTAGTATGACAAGTAGAACTTACTATGAAGAGTACAAAAGTTGACTAGCAAACACTCTACAATGACCAATGACTAGTTGAGGCTGTGGGGAAGCTTGTGCTATTAGCTAATTAGCACCTGTGTTAGCACTAATGCTAAAGTGCAACTCCATACAGTGGGGAAAGAAGTTTGCATTGTAAGAAATTTCCCAGAATCCCTTGTGCGCCCAGCATTGGGATCTGACCTCATGGTTTCTACAACGCCGTGTTTCTCTTCGCTGTGTAATTCATTTAGAATGTTACATTGCTTTACATTGACTTTGTTTCTTCTGTAGATATAAGTATTTGTACTATCATTAATGTGGCAACAGTGGTAGAGATCTGTGCCCAAAAGGTTGTAGGGTTAAATCCCATATTGGAAAATTCCACAACTGAAGTGTTCGTGAGCAACTGAAGCTGCTCATTCTTTAAGTCGCTTTGGATAAAAGTGACTCTTCAGTCTTCATACGATCATTCTTCAACATGCTGAAGAAGTGACAAACATGAATTAATAATAATAATAGAAAAATAATTCATTCTGCCGCTTCGTCTTTTCCGGGTCACGGGGAGCTGGCACCTATGTTTCATTGAAATTAATACATTTTTTTTTAATTTATAAAAAAAAAACTTGAAGATGAATGGAAGCACAAAAAACTTGGAGCGATTTGACAACATATTGGAGAAGACAAGACAATTGGAGAAGACCATGACGAGGCAAAAATACATCTTTTCGGTTATGGAGGGAAAAAACCTTGTTTTGGTGACCACCTAAAAACGAGTGACCGTGTGGTGAAGTTGTGATCATAAACAAGTCTCGTAAAACAAAGAAGCTGATCAATTTGGTCACACACTATAAAATCGCCGCTTCCCTCACAACATCCCATCACTTGCTTAGATTAGCAACAATTATTACACCCTTAGCTAAGTTGCATTGTAAATGTTTACGGCTATATTGCGCTCATTTATAGAACTTATTTAAGACATTGATTCGGTTAAGAGAAGCTGCTACAGTCGGAATCACGTTGAAGAACTTTACTAATCTTAGGCGATGGCAGTTATCAGCCGCGACTCATCAAACGTGCTGATTAAACTGCTGGAGAAAAGTCGCTGAAGTGGGGCAAATAACTGACATTACGTTTAAATACAGAGGACGTGGAGCTCCGAGTCCATCACTAGAGGAGACGTGTAACACAGCACTGAAAAGTTCAGCATTCAACAGGACATTTGCCTCTCAAGTCCATGTCGGTGCCCCGCGGCGAGGTTAAATTCACCCAGCAGGGTCGGACAAGAGCGTCTGCGTGTCCTGCAAAAACCCATTTGGGCCTGTGGCTCCATCAGAAGAGCAAACTGAAAGCAACACTGAAGGCTGTGAATGCAGAGACCTAGAGCACAGGAGGTTTATGTGATAGAACAGCGAGCAAAGGAGAAGATACAGGTGAGGTAACTAAACATAGTAGTTGGGTTGATGACGTTGTGATGTCATGTTTGTGGCCAGGATTTCTTTGGGATGCCAGCCACATCGACCCAAAAAAGAAAATGGAATTTTTCCCTTGGAAATAATTGTTTATTTATAACTGTGATGCAAAGTTGTTTTAGTTTAAGCAAATGAGATGACATTACGCAAATATAAGCACACGTTTTTTTTTTCTTTCGAATTTTCAACTACAAACCACAACCGGGTTAGCTTAGCTTAGCGCAATCGACTACAAACAAGTCCAATGTGTCACCGCAGAAAAAGTTGAAAATGGAGAACACGGGCAAAGAGTGAAAAAAAAATCCAAGGAACAGGCACAATCAAAACGCTTGGTCGCTACACAGGGTATAATAATATTTCGCTATTATCCTCGTCGGGTAAACAGAGAGCTTGAAACCGGCCTGAGCTTGAAACAATTGACTGACTGGAGAGCAAAGGATCTTGGGAATTGTAGTCCTGACCTTTTTGTTATCTATTATTCAAGTAAAACAATATCAAAATGATACGGGTCACAACTTAGGTAACAAGTTAAGTACAAGTCACAAGTTAAATAAAGAAAAAATATAGTATTTTTAAGAGAATATTAACCTAATTGAACCAGAAACTTTAATTAACAAAAAAATGTTTTTGAATGTTTTTTTGCTTATATTCGCGTAAATACGATATATGGAAACTATGGCTGCAAAAATTGGATAGATTTTGTGTCTTCTGAACCAGAATCCACGTAAGAAATCCCTGACCGGATCTTGAACTTGAACACCCAACCAGGGTCCTTTTGTCTTTCTGCTTGCCGAGCTCATTTTCTTTATGAGGAAATGTGGGATCTTTTGAATTTGCTCCTAACTGTAACTTTTCTAGAACAGAGAGATTGAAATAAAAATGGCTCATTAAATGAGTGGGAGACTCATCACATGTCAGCGACCGCTATTCAAGACGAGCTCTCGGGCATCATTAGCATGTGTTCATTAGCTGATCACGTCTTCAGAAATTACAACTGATCTTTTCCAGCCTGTCAAGAAGCAGAAGGGATGGTGGTGAAGTGACTCTACCGTATAAATCAGAAGAATTACTGGAAAACCGCAACCAGGTATTACAACTGTATTATAACACCAGTATTACAACATGCTGATATTTTATAGAACATGTGTATGTGTGTATTCAAGTTCTGAATTGTGCTGCAGTGAATAATCTCAACATGTCGATCTTGACGTTTCACGAGAGCAGAAAAGTTTCGGAGCTCAAGAAATTAAGAAAAATAATTAAAAAAAAAAACAATTTTTCAAGAAATAATAAAAAATGAAAAAAAAAAAAATAATAAAATTCATGATATCTGTATTTTGTTGTTGTTGTCTCTGTGATTTATTGTCAAATTGTTTGTGACGGATGTGACGGAATGTCTATTTATGGATTTTGGACCAAACAATAAATTGAAATTGAAATTTGATCAACGATTTCGCGTTTTTACAATACAAGAATCACCTCAGCCCTGAATGAATCAGTTTGTTGTTTCTTTTAGCCTGACAGATGGAAGAAAAGAACGAGTAAATACCACAAAAGGTCAAAGGAAGCGGTAAACGCATTTAAATGTGGACATTCCCAGACACTTGCACAGTGTTACACCATTTCACAAGGTTTCTCTTGTATTTTCTGATTTGACGCAACGATTCCTTGTTTCGCTGCAACTGTGGCAAGAAAGACAAGGGTCCAGAAAAAAAAAAATGATTTCACTGGTCAAACTCAGTGGCACAAAAAACAAGACATTGTGAAGTTTGACACTGCCTTCTTAAAGAAACACGTGAACCAACAACAAAATCACAAGAGATGATGCAAAACAATTTATCAAAAACAAGATTTCATTTCACATGAATTACAATTGTTTTTCATTTAATTAATTTACCGTATTTACTTGGATTTTTCCTCCAAATTTCGGGCTCGACTTATGTCTAATGAAATAAGAAATATTTTACACAGAACAGTTTGCAGATAATTCCCTCTTTTTCGCAAAAAATACAACACAGACACTAGCGCGCTAATTAAATTAACATTTATGATATGAATTAAACCAATCTTTCAGAAAACGAGGCATGCAGTATTTCGTTTTTACCTATTACGTCATATCGGTAAACACAATGCTATAGAAACAAACTACGACCCAAAATATCGGTGTCTCGATGAGTCGACTACTGGAACGAAATTTCTACTCATTTCTATTTTTTCACTTTTCTCTCATTTTTTTTCTAACTATGGCAACACATGAGCTAATACCAAATACAGCAACTGCAAAAAAATGAGAGTATTAGTGCCACCTTGAGGTCAATAGAGTCCACAACCAGAACGTGTTTCTCAGTTTCCTGCCATTATTTGCAGTCTTTTTATCTCGTGTCTCTGCAGCGCTAGCTCAATTCTCTCCATTTCATCAATGACATTTTTCCATTATTTTTTCTTTCATGCTTCTCTTCTTCCGACCCGGGAAGTGTCGCAAACACAATTGGCTGCTTGTCACACGGCGCATATTTGCAGAAGACGCATCACATTTGAATTTGAAATTCCAGTAGACCTTTAAATAAATCGACATCCTCCCCGACGATCTGCTTTTATGAACGAGAGCGTCTGACATGTGTTGCTCCGCGGCGCTACAGTAGCACATCTGAAGCCCTTAAGAAACAGAAAGAACATAAAACACTCTCAGACAAGCTGCAATTTGTACGCATGAAACAGTCGACTGTGTGGAATTCCGGGGAAAAACACAGCCGGCTCTCAAAGCCTTAAAAGCAGCGTTCAAGACAAAAGTCTTCTGCGTTTCAGCCTGTAATATTCGCACACGTCTGCTGACACGCATTAAACTCCACTTGAAAGGCTGGAGAGGTGTTTTCTCCACAAAGAAGTTGAAAAATAAAGCTGACAGTTTATCTGCGAGAGTCTTGCTCAGCAGGGTCCGGTAAATTACTGGCCATCCGAGCAGAAAAGAGGAGAGGGATTGGGAGCTGAGCATCACCTGTCTCGGGACGCATCTCCAGAGCCGCTGCTAAATGAAGTGGACGACTGTTTGGTTGTTCTTTTGGCCGGCGTACGCTCTGTTGCAGGAGCTTGACGGCGTCGCTGCCTGCGCAATCAAACTTTGTTTCTTACCGAGTCCTCCACCTGCTACTGGGATTAGCGCTAAATCCCCGGGAAACTGCCGCCCCCGTTTGTTGCAAGTGTGGATTAAGACCACCCGTGCGAGAGCAGTCCGACATCAACCGGACCGAAGCGGCGCGGAACGCATGAGCATACGGGCCATCAGAGGTTAAAAAAGTCGATGAAACGGGAAAAAAATTAAACGAAAACAAAAAACTTCGGCTACACACACAGACTTGCGTTTTTAGCGTAGTGAGATCCCACTACAAATCACTCACGTTAATTGGTAAGAATAAGATGCGCTCCTTTCGTACTGCGAAAGTTGTTTCGAAATTCGGGACAACATTTTCGCGGTGGCTCATTTTGTTACTCGGGATTTTCGTTATCTAGGACATTCGTAAGTTGGTGTACCACTGTATGACTTTTTTATTCTATTAAGTGAGATTTTTATTTTATAGAAATGTTTTTCTATTTATGTTGAATGCGAATATGTTTTAAAATGCCTTAAACGTTTAATACTAAGTAAGCTTGAATCGCAGATGAGAAAGTTTACGTTGACATTTTCTGTTTGACAAGTGTGTGTGCTTATTGCTCAAATCAGATTTGTCCAGTGCTAAAACCTTGAAGTAAGCAAACGTCTTGCAAACTTCCCGTAACTGTCTCTTTGCCCCTAACTAAGTCATGTCCTGATACGGCGTCCTGAGATTCTTCTTCACGCCCTCAATGACTATATATGGTGATGTGGTTTTCATCTGCAACTGATTCTTCATGTCCTGATTTGGGTGTAACCTTGTTACGTCTACGATCTTTTCTCTTCTGAATAAAGATTATAAACGGAGGAGCGGAGACAGAGACAGAAGCTGAGAGAGATCTGAAGGAAACGGTTGAGGAGCTGGTATCAGTCTGTCTCTCCTCGATGATTTTTTATGTCTTGCGTTTTTGTGTCTTAATAGAGTACAGTAGTTTTTCGACTTTTATGTCAATAGAGTATTAGTAAAAACGTAAAAAAAAAAAGAGTATCAGTGCCACCTTGAGGTCAATAAGGACCATAACCAGAATGTGTTCATCAGTTCCCGGCCACTAATTTCAGTCTTTTATCTAACGGCACTGCCGCGCTAGTTCAATTCTTTCCATTTCATCATTGATATTTTTCCATTTCTCCAAAGCTATTCCTTTTCTTTTGTAAACTCGGCCATAAAATGAAATTTTGACCCCTAAAAAAGGCTTCAAAGTTGTTAGGTACAGCAAGGGCCCGACTTTAGTATTAAAACCTAGCATTTGGGTCCCCACTTAAATCTAAACGTCTGCACACACACGTGATGTGTTTCCCTCTCCTCCAGACTCCGCGGCCCATGTATCGCGCTTCAGCCCATATCGATTTTATCCGTACAAGAAGAGCAGTTAATATGCCAAATTACAGAGTGACCTTGCGGAAATCCATCATCATTAAGGCTCCGAGATAAAGTCTTCAAGCTAAAGCCGAGACCTGCGAGGCTTCAGAGCGACTTCCAGGTCAAGAAAGGTTTAAATACATCAACCGCTGTAAAACCTTGTGCGGAGTTCCCGAGTCGGACTACCATAGTGTCCTGAAAAATTAACAGTGTTTTTTTTTTGTATATACCTTAAAACCTCTAGTAGAACGCCATAGCAATCTAATTTTCAACGCTCTATTAGATGTGCCGTTCTACTAGTGGGTGGCTGTGTTGTTTTCAACATGTTGGAGTCGATGTCAAGGAGCCGGAATATGATAATTAGCCATACATGTGTTGCATGCAATTATTTATCTTTTTTAAACTTAAAAATAAATCATAAGCATGATCCTGTTTCATTGTAAGAAGAAGTAATTGAAGCGATTTGTCTAAAAAGAAGGCAATAGATGTTTAAATGAGGTAAACTAACCTCGTAAGTGTGTCTCATGTGAGCAAAGAGTCGGCTGCATTTCTACTTGTTTGCCATTCCCAGGAGGGGGGCGCTGTTGCTGCCTGTCTGTTTAAGGATCCAATAGAGCAGATTCAAATCAATCCAAAAAGATTCCGTTTTCTGATTCTCCGGTGACTGGAGTCTCCGCAACATGAGGTTTTTCCAACACATTTCACCTTAGTGGACAAGACACATCAGATTTTATGACATGGTGCTTGTTGCTCTTATATACATTGTTTTTAAATGTATAGTTAAATTCAAATGTCTGTGTTAGTACACAAGCCTAAAGAACATATTTAAGGGTGACGGTTGGATCTTGGTGGTGTTGTATTTTTCAACCCTTCCGTCATGATGGCGTTCTATTGGAGGTGGCATTCTACTAGAGGTGGCGTTCTATTACAACACTTGAGTATATGTTTATGCATTAATTAAAGTTATTTTTGTTTAGAATCGATTTCTCATGTGCCTAAAAAATGTAAATGCACTTTGAGCTGAATACACCTCCATCATCACTTCCAGAAGAAACCTCTCTAACACATTTTTACTACATGTCAACAGAACCATCAAGTGAAAAAAACGAAAGCGATGAAATTCAGACACTGGAATCTTCCATTAAACGTTTAATGCTACATCTGCGATTACAGCGGCTGATTGGACGATTGGTGGGTGTCGTTAAACGCGACTGGTTTTGAGTATCAAGTGAAAGCCGAGCCCACGGAACTGGTTTCTCAGACGTGGACAGCGTGAAGGTCACACATGTACAATCCACACCAAACTCGGAATAAGCGGTTCAGTCTCGTGCCATTAGAAGCGAGCGTCCGTTCCCAGCAGGGGCGCTAGCTGTTAGCGGGAAGTAATGGCGGTAATTAGCGTTAAGCCACGCATAATGAGAACTGTAATTGATGTTACGATGGGATATTACCTTAGGCCACATCCAGGTGACCCAACAGTCGCTCCTAGTTATGCGCTTCAAACCCCCGAACTCTGAGATGTGACAGAGGACGCTTTGTCCTCTCAATGACATCCATATTCCTCAATCAGCAGACGCGTTTATCCACAAACAATCCGACACCAAAGCGAAAAAAGATGCAATTTATTGCAAAGTCGAACTTCAAAGTTGTCCACTGTTTTCCCTTTTTTTGTCATTGCTGCTAGTGGCTGTTCCGGCAATTGAATTTCCCCACTGTGGGATCAATAAAGTTCATCCATCCATCCATTCAAGTAAGTGAGTGAAATAGTTAAGTTCTTTCAGTTCTACTTTGACTCAAATCTTTTTCATAGTGGTGACTTTTCACTTGTATTGGAGTAACATATAGTACGTACCCGTACTTCTACTTAAGTACGGTTGTCTGGTACTTCTTACATTGCTGAAAGGAAAGAAAAGTAAAGATAAAGAGTAAAAAAGTAAAAAAAAAAACTCAAGTGAAGTGCAGATGCTTCATTTCTGAAAAATGAATATTTATTAGGTTATTTTATTAAGCTATATCGCGGTTCGACCATTGCGGATTCTTTTCATTACGACTATAAGCAATATATTGTGAATGTTCCGCATGTATCGAAAATAGCTGCGATATATGAAAATCCCAATTGAAGACATACATCAATCATGTTACATTTTCTAAGCTTATGAAAACACACATAACTCCATTAATGAAGAATCAAACTGTGCAAGTGAATAAAGAAAAACAACAGAAAACTGCCAGGCCATTCTAGTCGAAAGGCATTGTGGGAAATGTAGTTATTGGTCATTTTTTGGTATTTATTTTCAGACACTCAACACTGTTAGTAAGTAAAAGTAAAAAAAAAAACTCAAGTGAAGTGCAGAGGCTTCTATCTCAGAAGTTTATTAAAGCAGCACCAATCCAGCCCTGGAGTCGGCGGGCATCTCTATCGCATCTAATTCACACACCCGGTTGGCACAGATGGCACACACACAAATAAACCTGCGAAAACACACACGTGCACAGATGCCACAGGGTGTGTGTGTGTGTGTGTGTGTGTCAGGACCGGGCCAAACAAACAGCTGTCGGGCATGTCGCTGGCATTACAGCTCTACAGTAGGCAGAGGTTGGTTGGCACATGGGGCTACATCTCACTGCCAGGCTCACGTGGGCGAGAGAGACAAGTCTTCCTCCGTGTGGCTGGAGACTCACAGGGAAAAGCATCATCCATATGTTGTGTAGTAACGCGTGGCTGGTTTCTCCCTCTGCTCATTTGTCGGTACCTGTCTAGGTGTGTCGACACGTTTCCACACGGCTGGTGGCAAAACTATTTCCTTATGCTTAATGTGCTTTTCATCTTCTTTTTATTTATTTATTTATTTTTATACACGCCCATGCGGCTTGATACATTTTCATTTCGGCTTAAAACGTGTTGGTTACATTATAAATGGATGGGTTTTGTTATTGTACATGCATAAACACACAGATAAGAAAATATGTGATTACAGTGTATGTGAGTGATATAGTTATTCCAAAACTAAATGACTAAATAATCAATGAATTCAACTTAATAATAAAAAACTCAATAAAAAATAACTCAAACTATCTTTACTCAATCAAAAATAATTACCAAATAAAAAGACTAAATTGTATTATTGTTTTTGTTATTACTATTAAGATTGTTGTTATTATTGTTGTTATGATCATCATTATTATTAATATACGTGTTATTATTTTATTATTACTATTGTTATCATCACTATTATTATTATTATTAGTAGTAGTAGTATGTATGTATTATTATTATTTTTTTTTTATTGCTGTTGTTTTTATTTATAGCTAATTAATATTACCAAATACAGTGTATAAAACACATTGCGGGTATGTGTGTATGTGTATAGCAAATTACTACAAATAATAGAAGATAGGTTTATATGTAAATAATGAGATTGTTTATACAAAAATCATACATGACTAAAATAATCAATGCATTCAAATTAACAGTAAAAACAAAATTACATTTAAGAAAATTAAAAAAAAAAATCATTCTATACACCTAGAGTTAAATATGGTGTAAAGAACTAAGCAGCAGAAGATGAATACTGATGATGATGATGATGATGATGAATGATGTCTAACATTTAAATATATTAAAAATTCCAGTCCAGACATGTGTGAACTTCCAATCCCAGTCTTTTAATTGACCGTTTCTGTCTTTCCAGCTGATCTGGAATCATCCACAGGCAGAGCAATCACACATCACAGCTCCTTCATCACGGCTCCTTCATGCTCAACATTTCCCCGCTGGTTAGACGACTCGGAATATTAACAAAGCATGACACGGAAGCCCGATTCCTGATTCCCAATCCAATAACACACACTTTATTGCGGCCTTGCGTTTGGCCATGAACGGCGTGGAGAAGAGCGTAATTAAAGAGTCACTTTGTGGGTCTCGTGGAGAGAAGGAGCTTCTGAGATGTCAATTGCACGGTTAGTTACGTGGCTGGGGAAAGGATTGGCTTCCTAAATGTGAGGGAATGGCTGGAGGTGTGTGTGCGCGCGTCGGCATTAATATGCGTGTGCACGGCCGGGTCTGAATATAGGTGTGAGTGTGAGTCGGTGTAAATCCCGGTGTGTTCCGGAAGCGTGCGAGGTGTGAGGAGATACGTGTCCTCTCATCTGCATGTCTTCGTTCTCTCTTCGCAGGATCGGCGGGTTGTAAATTTAAAGCAGCGGGAACCAGGCAGCTGCAGCCCAACGCCGTAATGTGAAAATAAAACGCTTTATTATGCCGCTGGTATTGTTTTTCTTTACAGACGTTTGAATATTTATTTATATATTTACTATAAGTTTTTGCTGACATTTTAGTAAAGATGGATGGATGGATGGATGGATGGATGATGGACGGATGGATGGATGGATGGATGGATGGTTGATGGACAAATGATGGATGGATGATGTATGGCTGGAAGGATGATGGGCGGATAATGGTTGGATGGATGATGGATGGACGATGGATGGATGGACAGACAGATAATGGATGGATGATGGATGGATGAATGATGTATGAATGGAAGGATGATGGGCGGATAATGGATGAATGATGGATGGATGATGGACGGACGGAGAGATGGATGGATGATGGATGGATGGACAGACTGATAATGGATGGATGATGGACAGACGTATGGATGATGGATTGATGATGGACGGATGGATGGATGAATGATGGATGGATGGATGGATGGACGGACGGAACGATGGACATATGGACGGATGATGGATAGATGGACTGATGGATGAATGGATGGACGGAAGGATGGACGGATGGATGGCTTTCTTGTATCCATGGATCAGGGACCCCACAAAAAATTCAAAATCCAAAGAGATAAATTCATGAACATAAAAACTGATAAACATGTGATGGATAAACAAATAATAATTTATATATGAATAATAAGTTATTGATATAAAAATATATACAAATTAATAAAAAAGACAAAGAGTGATCAATATATCAATGCATATAGTCAAGAAATAGATGGATGGATGGATCCATGGATCAAGGGATGAGAAACCCCGAAAAAATCCAAAAATCTTGAATACAAATTACACAAATATCTCCAGCATTTTAAGATTATGCGCAGCTTAACTAGCTGGATGGACGGACATACAAACAGGTGGATAAAAACAGAAGGCATAATCAGGAAGATGGTGGGATGATTGATAGATCAGGTTCAGCCTGTTCACACTTCTCCCACAAAAGTAATTCACACAAAACAGCGATGGGAAAGAGAAACAAAGGCCGACTAGAATCCCGCTGGCTCGGAGACGGAGTGTGATTCCTGCGGAGCGGAGACGGGCCCGTGATTACTCCAGACCGGCTGGAATTAGCTGAGCTGTAATTACTTCTGATGTGCTGCAGAGGGATCAGCCGGAAAATGTGGTTATTTCCATCAGTGTGACACGGAATTAGGTGACGTGTAGCGGAACGGAGGTGTCGCGTTACGTGGCGAGGTGGCCGAAATAAGAGCCCACCGACCCATCTGTGCAATTACACTCGGAAAAACACGCCATTAGGAGAGCTGGCTCGTCTCGGAGCCCGAGGATTATTACTCACGAGCCTTCTAGTCCAATCTTGCCCTCTGTTAGCACTTAGCGGCTAGCACTTCCTCCAAGTCCTCCCATAATCCTAAAACAGGTATGGGAAAACCTTAAATAGTGTGTCCTGCTCTGTGATTGGCTGGGCAAGCAAGTCCCACCTTCCTCCCTAGATTCTGCGATCCCATGAAGAGGTCTCAGAAAGAGATGGATGGATAAACCTGCTGTTCTTCACATCCGACAGCTGTAGGAGCCGTTAGCATCATGCCCTCATCAAGATAGCAATGTGCTAGCATTAGCGCTGCGAAATGTCAAGCTTTGATGTGCGTGTGAGGCCGCTCCTCGCTCCTGAGATGGCGGGTGGTGTGGATGTGAGAGAAAAGGCGATAAGGAGATGTAAATGTCAAGTGTTCTGCTGAGGAAGGGCTTTGATCCGGACTGGGATCGGCCTACCTGAGATTACCCTGGTCTTCAGAACCCAGGCCATCTTGCCTTGACCGTATCTGTGCTGGAAAACCACTAGGCCTTCCTTTTACATATGAAGAACGTTGGGCATCAAAGAATCTAGGATTTCCTTTGGAGAAGAGATCAGCGGGAAATATTCGGTGGAACAGCAGCTATGGGATAAAATCGCCCTCAACTGACATTTTTCTGGCATAAAAGCAACTTTTCAACAAAGTTGATCCAAACCAGGCAGGAGGACGTCAAAATAAACAATGCTTCTTAAGTTCTCGCCAAAAAGGGGACGGAAACGACAAGAAGACCCTTTCAGCCTTTCAAAGATCAGATGACAAGAAGACATGCTAAACGAGAGATAGCCAATCAAACCAACGCCATTGTCTGTCACGTTATCTGCAAAGGCCAAAGCGAGTTCTGAATACAACAAAATCCCACCTTCTTCTGGAGAAGACGCCAAAATCATTTGACCAATGGGGTTTATCGATTCACAGCGTCTTGAGGTGCTCAAGCAGCTGAACATATTGACAGTCTTCAGTCTCGATTGTTTTGAAACGAGCGCAATTGCAGCAACGCTCAGTCTGAAGGCAGGACACACCTCCTGGAGCTGGCCAATCACAGAGCGGGACAAACGCACATGAGTTTCATACTCCAATTCTTAAGCATATTTTCTGTGGGACTGTGGGAGAAAAACGGAGACATAGAGAACTCCACAAAAATCAATCCACAACAGTGTTGGCCAAAAGAAAAAGGCAAGTTACTCTTAAAAAGTAACTATTTACTAATTACTTTACAGTTTTGTAGTGAAATTACTTTTCTAACTACCGAGTCTGACAAACTTAATTACTGAATAAGTAGCTTAACGTTGTAACGCGGTACAGCCAACACTGATCCCCAATCAAAAATTCAAAACCTTTTTCCAGAAGTTTCCGAATGATGAAGTCAAAGTTGGTGTTGGGAAAAAGATAAATAAATAAAAGTGACCATGAAGGACGTTTTAAGCGTTAGCCGCGCAGACCAGCTGACAGCTGCACATTAACCCGTCCCAGAATCTGCTTCTTTTAACTCTACGTCCGCTTCCTGAAAGAACCCGTCCACTGCCAGCCACACAAATCATCACCGGCAGACGTTTTCACTTCACTTACGGACACCCGTTATTCATGTGACGGTGGCGTGTGCGTTGAAAGTGAAGCTTTTAATGAAGCTTGAAAAGCAAGAAGAAGATAAAAGACCCTCCTTTTACCACCAATCATATTTTAAGTAATGAATATGCGCAAATGCTCTCATTGGCGAATATTCAGGGTTTTTATGACTTGTGGGTGTGGCTGATTTGTGGGCGGAGTGCCAGAGACGAGAAATCCACAGCTTGGCAAATCCAAGTCACAGTCTTCACTTAAGCCACACCCACCAACAAAGGTGGGTGTGGCTTCCGTAAATTGCTCATTTTGTCCCTGCGGTTGTTTCTGGACTGTAACCATGGCGATAAACAGCGCTGGGTTTAGATAGACACTCACGTGGTAATACGCGATGGCCTCTCGGTCCAGAGCTCGACTGACCGCCACCTCCCCAGTCAGTCTGTTGATGCTGAACACGCCCTTGGGGTCTTGATCCGCCCCCCTCCCCGTCAGACGGAAGATGTGGTCTTCCTTCATGTCGGACGAGATCACCTGAATCACAAACACACACACAGGAAGCTAATTCTGGGAACTTTCAAAATGGCCTTAAAGAACATTAAATATCAATTAAGTTAGTATAGCTTCAATTGATGGGGTGCATTTGCATAAGGGGAGTGTCTTTTGTCTCTCCATGTGTGAATTTCATGAATATTCACGACTATTGTCCCTCCCACGCATACACCAGTGCTGACACAAAAACCGACTTAACCAAATGTAAACTATTTTAATCTTTCTGTAAATGAAATGACGTAAATATGTTGACATATTTGTGAAGTAAACACTTTAGCCTACAAGACTAGTCGCTTAAAAGTCTGTTCAGGACTATGCAGCATGGGTTTTATGGCCTTATGTCAGCTACTTATTATTTGTAAAAACTTACAAAGCACGCATAATATTTTTTTTCTAAAAAATAATGGGACACACATCAGTTTTGCTCGCAAATTATTGTAGACAACAGTACTTTTTGGCCAGTAGTATGTTGTAAGTAGATGAAATAATTACAAATAGCACGTCAAAACACCCCAGAAGCCCAAAAACCCCAAAATAATAATTTTCTAATAAATAATAATTCTTTTTTAATAATAAGTTTCAACAAGAACCCATTTTGTCACCTGTATTTAGGCTGGGGAGCCATTACTGTTAGTATCACCAGTATCATCATCCTTATCATCACCATCATCTTCATCATCATTTGTGATGGTCATCATTGTGCATAAAGCGCGAACATTTTAATTGTCATGCTCAATCAAAACGGTAAATAACCACAAAAGATTAACAAAGCATTTTGTCGCACATTGTTTCTAAATTATTACACTGTAAGTTAATACAGTAACTAAAACTCTCATCTTTTATTGAAAATGATATAGCATCGATAACAAACACTTCTCACACAGCAGCAAACACACACACACACACACACACACACACCAGATTGACAAATGTAATTACTCACATGTGACTGGACAAAAGCATCGTGAATTTCCAGGCAATTTCGTTGGGAAAAAGAAAAAAGAAAAAAATCACAATTAAGTCACACACATTAAACCTTTTAACCTTTTCACAGAAATTGAACTGCGTGTGTGTGTGTGTGTGTGTGAAGTCGTGTGCGTGACTGTTATTTTGCGGAATGTTTGTGTGTGTGCGTGTGTGTGTGTGTGTGTGTGTGTGTGTGTGAAGCGTCTTCACATCCGAATGCTGTTTACCATAAGAAGCGTGTAACATTTTAACCTTGAGGCTCCACAATCCCTTCAGTCAGCGCACGGCAACAGTGTTTACTCATCAGGGCGAGCAAACAAACACATCCCGAGAAGCCTCGTCCCCTTCATTACACCAGAGGAAGACGAGCAGCGGGAGACGCTCGTCTAACAACATCAGCGTTCATTAGCAGCAGGAAGGACATGAAAGAGCGTCAGAAAGGAGGAACTCCACTCAAACTTCTCCAACAAGCCACTCTCAACGTGTCCTCGTGGTGGGAATTAACCAGAACTTACCGGAATTAACTGGAACTATCGTGAAAACCGGTGTTGAGTTGTGCCACGATATGGATTTTGCAATACATTCATGAATTAGAGTTTTATACACGTATATAAATACTTTAATACAGTTATTTTGTTACAACTTATCAACTAATAGAACACAGAAAGCATTGTAATAGGCGGAATGAATAGATCACACCTGTGACTGAGAGTTTGAGACTCAGATGTTTGTGTACTGTGTTTAAGAGCGGCTCTTTAAACTAAGAGAACCACTCGTTTTTTTTTTTTTAGCAAAGTCATTTGTAAACGTTTGTTTCACGAGACATTCAGATTCAGACTAAAGCTCTGTCGTGCGCAAGAGGGAGAGAAAGAGTTTTACTATCTCTCTCTCTCTCTCTCTCTCTCTCACTCTCTCTCTATGTATCTCTCTGGCTCTGTCTGTCTCTCTCTCTCTTTCTTTCTGTCTCTGTCTCTCTTTCCATGTCTATCTGTCTGTCTCTATGTCTCTCTCTCTCTCTCTCTCTCTCTCTCTCTCTCTCGCTCGCTGTATATCTCTCACTGTCTATGTCACTCTTGCTGTCTGTCTCACTGTTTCTCTTTCTCTCTCTCTCTCTCTCTCTCTCACTCACTGTCTATGTCTCTCTCTCTCTCTCTTTCTCCCTCTTGCACTCTCTTATAAGATAGACCCAGGACATTTAATTTAAATGTTTTTTTTTAAATAAATGTCTGGACTACTTTTAACAGATATACAGTATTTAAAATGACAGCTGCTTCTCCAGGTCTCCCCTTGCGTTTTAATTTCGTACTTTATATAAAATAATACCCCCCCCCACACACAATATCGTGATATAATACGATACCGTCTGTACACTAGAAAATACCGTGATATGAATTTTAACCCATATCGCCCACCCCTAGTCTGTCTCTCTCTCTCTTTCTTTCTGTCTCTGTCTCTCTTTCCATGTCTATCTGTCTGTCTCTATTTCTCTCTCTCTCTCTCTCGCTCTCTCTCCTTTATTACTGCTGTTTTTTTGTCATATTTGATACAATTTGTGTAGAATGTTTGGAGCTATTAAATACAGTAAAGAATTAAACTCAACGGTTTCATTGACAATTTTCATTGACTTGCAATGAAGCTCAATATATAAATGTATAGAAATAGCTTGACATGAAGAAAGCTGCTTTTGCCATGTTGTTGTAGTATTTCCCAGGAGTTAGCTTCACTGTAGGTTAGCTAGTAGCTTAGCTCACTACATTTGACATGTAGCTTGTCCAACATTGCAAGTTTTTTTCATGATTTGTCTTGTACAAATATTGAGCATCTAACACGAGGTACATGTAATAATTAACCAAAATAAATAGCAAAAATTCCAACATTTCCAAAAAAATAAAAATAAAAATGTACCACACTAATAATTGTGTTGTGATTCGCAAAAAATATTTAAAAAATGACCTTAGAATATTGGGAAGTCGTGGACTAGTGGAAGGAAGTCGGAAGTTTGAATCCCAGCATCTTTTATCAAGACACTGAACCTCTATGCTCACGATGTGTGTGTGTGTGTGTGTGTGTGTGTGTGTGTGTGTGTGTGTGTGTATCACGGGAGGAGTTAAAAGCACAATTTCCAAGTCTGGTTCTGACCATTCCGTGCCACTTTTCCTCACTTTTCGAATGACTGCAGCTGAAAAGCTCATATTGAGAACTAAGAGGAGCTGAGAACCAGGGAGATCTGACCAAAACAAGGCCAGAAAAACCACAGCAGGTGAGTCACTAAACTCTGTTGGGAAGATTCGAGAAAACCAGAATATGCGAAGCTTCTTACGGAAAGACACGTAGCCGAACCCGGAGACAATTACCAGCGGCTCCAGCTAAAAAAAAAAAACATCTGGCCTTCTTCCCATTTGCGAGATTGCAATGCTACAGGTGAACGCCGCTCCATAATAAATCCCTCGTAATCCCGCAGCAGACTGATGTCAAAGCCAGAACAAGAATCAGCGCAGATCTGTTCTTTATTACTTCCTCAATACTCCAAGTCTCTTTAACCCAGAGTGGATCTTACAGTCCTGCAGTCAAACCACCATGACTCTTTAGCGGTAGCATGCTAGCATCAGGAGAGAGAGAGGTGGATAGTGTAAGGGAATAAAAGATAAAAGAGAAAGATGAGAGAGAGAAAATGAAAAAAGATTGCATTGACAAGCTCAAGCAGACAAGACAGAAACAGAAAACAGTTACAATTTGAGATCAAAATGGACGAAAAACTAAAGAGAAGAGCAGTGTGATATACAGAGAAAGAGAGAGAGAAAGAGAGAGGGAGACAGATAAAGAGAAAAAGAGGACGCAAGTGAGACAGAGAGAGAGAGATAGAGGAAGAGAAAGAGGAAGGATAAGAGAGAGTTGGGAGAAAGAGAGAAAAGAGGAATCGAGTAATCTGTCTCACAGTAAGAGAGACAGAGTCAGTTGGAGGTAGAGAGAGAGAAAGAGAGAAAGGGAGAGAGTTAGCGAGAGAGAGAGAGAGAGAGAGAGAGAGAGAGAGAGAGAGAGAGAGAGAAACAGAGAGAGAAAGAGAGGAAGAGAGAAATAAATACACAGATTGCATTGAAAAAGTCAAGAAGACAAGACAGAAACAGAAAACAGTTAAAACGAGATCACAACGGAGAAAAAAAAAACAAGAAGAGACAAGTATGATATACAGAGAGAAAGAGAGAGAGAGAGAGAGAGAGAGAGAGAGAGAGGAAGAGAAAGAGAGAGCGAGAGAGAGAAAGAGAGAGAGAGGTGAAAGGTGGGAGAAAGAGAGTGAGAAAAGGGAAATCAAGAGAGACAGAGTTAGTTGGAGAAAGAAAGAGACACAGAAAAACAGAGGAAGAGAAAGAAAAAGACAGATTGCATTGAAAAAATTCAAGCAGACAAGCCAGAAACAGAAAACAGTTAAAACTAGAGATCAAAACTGAGGAAAAAAAGAAAGGAAAAGAGCAGTGTGATAAACAGAAACAAAGAAAGACAGAGGAAGAGCGAGAGAAAAAGAGAGAGAGAGAAAGACTGCTCGTCCCTCACGTGGCGTGACCTTCTCCAGCCGGCGGAAGAAACGACAGTGTGATTCAGGCCTGGGAGAATAACAAACCCCCAAAAACAGCCTGGCCTGAGCTTTACCGCGCACCGCGGTAATCTAGCGCTTTCCTTCCGCGGAGAAAACAAGCCGCGCCGCTGGAGAAAACGCCTGAAATATTCACCAGCGCGTCTGAAATCCACCACAGATCTGCACAAAGTCCTCATCCTGCTTCATCTGCCTGAATGATGAAACTGATTCAACTACTGCACAGGAAAACAAAGAGATGTAAAAGCGTCTACAAGCGTGTGTGCGTGTGTGTGTGTGTGTGTGTGTGTGTGTGAACGTCTGATGCGTTTGTGTTTGCTGTCTCGAAATGTTTTTCGTGAAATGAGCTCGAAACAAAGATGTTCAGACTTTCTGCAGACAAACTACTATGCCGACTGTTTCTGGGTGCGTCGTGAAGTAAACAAGGTGTGTGTGTGTGTGTGTGTGTGTGTGTGAGAGAGAGAGAGAGAGAGAGAGAGAGAGAGAGAGAGAGAGAGAGAGAGAGAGAGAGAGAGAGAGAGAGAGAGAGAGAGAGAGAGAGAGAGAGAGTTCTGGACCTCACACTCGATAATCCCAAAGCATCCTAAAGCAAAGACGGAGAGGTTCAGACGCTGTGTGTGGTGAACCAACTGGTTACTATGTGAAATTAACCGGGTCAACGAGGCATTTCTGTGGACTAACTAACCTATGATGAATTATCTTCATCAACGTTATCCAAATTATCTTGTATCTTCAATCTAATATACCATCAATTTGCACAACTAACTAACTAACTAGCCATCTCTAACTAATCAACATACAATTCAATATGTAACCAGATAACCAGCCAACAATCATTGTTTAAACAGCTCTATTTACTAAATTAACAGACTAAGGAATCACTGAACAATTTTATTTACACTCCTATACACAAAATAACCAATTAACTCACCAAAATAGTTATTAAACAATTAACCAGCCAACAATCATATTATGTTCTTCTCTATACACTAACTAACCTACAAACATCTTTATAAACTAACAAGCTACCATGAATATGATATAGCTACCACTAATAAAACTAAACCAACCAACCAATCCACCCAAATCTACCAAAACCAATGCCAACCAACCAACCAGCTAAAACCAACACAAATCAACCAACCAACTAACCAATTAACCTACCTACCTACTTACCTACATATTTATTTACTTAAAAACAATAAATTCTGGACTCAATTACTCATACACACCATAACACATGGCTTGCACAAACACGCACACCAATGGACACACACACACACACACACTCACTAATCACACATTGAAAAGCAGAGATATAAATTTTTCAACTGTTACTGTACGTCCAAAAACATACAATGACACCGAGTTGACATCCTGACTCTCTTTTGTTTATGGGTGTATTTGTTTTATCCCGTGCTGACACGCTAACATTTCAAAGCTAAAGTTTATTAGCGTTTCAATTCAATAGCCATGCTAATCAGCATCTACCACTCCGCAGCCTGATCTTTTCGTTCTGTCTCAGCATTCTGTTCTTTTCTCCTTCCATTGTCAACAGCGGCGCAATCAGAGCCACTCGGGGCAATTAGAAGGCAGCGCAAATTATATTTGTCACTCAGCGCTGACAGCAGGGCAAACCGGAATAAATTAGCACGGATCCGCAGCAATCCCTCAGGTCCTGAGGGATATCAACAGATAACCTGGCTTAAAATGCATCAGGAGTATCAAGGTTAAAGACTAACAGCGTGTTATCAATCCACCATTATGGACTTAGCAACCGCTTAAAGGTGTTTAGCGAGTCAGCATTTTTAGCTTAGCGCAAAGAGCTAAGCTCTGTGGGGGAGCGACGGTTGGGCATTTAGCAAGCGGAAATCGCACCACAGAGTTGCTTATCATCATAAACACCATTAAAGTCTGAAATAAAGTGCAACTTAGCAAATCTTTACTAACTGAAAGGCCAAACCTGATTTGCTTTCAGTTTTTGCGCAATGTTTGTGCTAAAAAAATCGTCTTGAGCGCTTTTGTTCAGGCTAGTGACTGGCATTTGCTTGGAACGCTTCCTCACACCGAGAACAGCAAATCCCTGCGGTTTTGTGTTAATAGCATTTCATTTATGTTTTTTTTTTTTTTTTAAATAAGCTCCTGTTGCTTTTAAGCTATTAGTGCAAACGTGTCGCTGTTTTAGCTACAAAACAGGCTTTGGTGGGGAAATCACTTCCACCACCCTACTGTCATGAGCAACAGACTGCTCGAAAACACCCCGATTATCAGGCTGACGGTGGAATTAATGGCCTCAATGTGCTTTAGAGAGACTAAAGGATATTTCAGCCTCATATCAGTGTTTATTCAGAAAGGCCGCAAACATCGTTTTGGCTTCATTTTCCATGTATGGTGCATCCGAGCAGATTTGAAGCTGAGGTCACCGCGTTATTACGCCAACAGCATCAAGCAGGCATCAGATCTCATAGAACTTTACCACTACATTTCAAGATAAAATGAGCGGCAGTAGTAGATGGTAGAGTGAGTGGGCGAAAGAAATCGAGAGAGAGAAAAGAGAAAGAGGAGATACAGTGTTTGAGACAAAGAACGAGAGTAAGAGAAAGCTAAAGATGAGCGATGAGATAAAGCATAAGAGAAAGGTCTAAAAGTAGAGAGAGGGAGTAGAGTCATGAGAGAAGAGAACAGAACAGAAAGACATACTGTTGTGTGTGGCAGAGAACGAGAGTAAAAGAGCATTAAAGAGAGAGGTAGAGCGAGCAGGTACAAGCAATCAAGAGGGAGAGAGAGAGCAAGATAGAGAGTGAAGAGAGTAAGATAAGGCTAAAGAGAAAGGTAGTGTGAGTGGGTGAAAGCAATCGAGAGGAGAGAGAGAGAGAGAGAGAGAGAGAGAGAGAGAGAGTGGAGACGAGACTGGGGGGATGTTGGGGTCAGTGTCTTGCTCAAGGACAATAAGTTGTAGAACCATAGGGGGATTCAAACCCTCATCCTCTTGGAGTCCAATTCCTACCACTGGACCACTGCCACATAATCACTGGACCATCTCAACCCTTTCCTAACTTGGCTGTGATAACCATGACATGCCTTCTATGACCTTGCAATTCCTCTTTTAAGCTAACGATCAGGGTACTCTCACAAACTTCCCAGTTGTAGTAAAAGACCATCTCATGGTGCTCTTGCTAAAAGTCTCAGTTCTGGCAAGGTGGAAGGGGATGTGTAGAGCAAGAGGCAGGATTCCGAGCTGCTGGAGCCCACAGTCTGTCAGGATGATGGAGCGTGTGGAGGTGGAATGGCACGGGTGGAATGAAGTCATTTGTTTGCAGTGTTGGAGCATGGCACTTGTAGCTAAATTATGTGCAAAGGAACCTGACTGTGTGTACTACAACGACTGTGGCACAAAGAGAGTCAAAGAAGTCAAACTCGAGGCTTTCCCGTGGCTCAGTAGAGCTGGTAGAAGCAACACATAAGGCTATGGTGAAAGCAATCCAGAGAGAAAGAGAGAGAGAGAGGGAGAAAATTGAAGAGAAGAAGAGAGAGAACGAAAGTAAGAGAAAGTTAAAGATAGATGTAGGGTGAGTGAGTGAAAGCAATCAAGAGAGGCAGAGAGAGAGCAAGAGAAGAGAAAGAGAGACAGAGTGTGAGACAGAGAAAGCTCTAAAGGTAGAGCGAGGGGGTGAAAGTAATCAAGAGAGCGAGAGGAAGAAAAGAAAAGAGAACAAAAGTAAGAGAAAGTTAAAGATAGATGTAGAGTGAGTGAGTGAATGCAATCAAGAGAGGCAGAGAGAGAGCAAGAGAAGAGAAGAGAAGGAGAGAAGTGTGGGACAGAGCGTGAGTACGAGAAGTCTAAAGAGATAGGTAGAGCGAGAGAAGGAATGCAATCAAGAGAGGGAGAGAGAGAGAAAGAGAGCGGGAGAGGGGGAGGGAGTGAGGGAGGGAAGATTGTCATGATTCGAAATCAAGCAAACGATTGACTTGCAAATGTGTTGTTGTTTGTCCTTCAGAGGTTTGATGTGCCACATTGATAGACGTGGAACCTTGGCAGTTGAACCTTTACTACGACAACGCATCTAATGTGTCCTAGCTCGCAGATGCAACTCCCATTGCCTACACAGGGGGCAACAGCATCAAGAGGGCGGGGCTGTACAGTGAAGTGGGTGAGTGATGACGAGACCGAAAGAGACTGATGGACCATGAAGAACCTCTGAAGAAAAGGACCACGTTGTGGTAATTGATGAACTCCGTTACTCTTCCAGCATTCAAGGACGGAGCGAGGCGAGGAACGCCGGCTTCCCCTCGCTGTGCTTCTGTCTGTTAGTGATGAGGCTAGAGCCAGTTGACATTGTGAAAAGAGGATAGTCATGAATCTTTAATGTTTCCTGTTCATAAATTACCGAGGTACAATCATCTCTGCGGCAGCTGTCTGCGTCCTGTGAGAGAGTTTGAGCTCTCATTAATAAGTGAAACAGGGCGGCTTAGAGATTAGTGGCATGTGGAAGCCGGTTCCAGAGAAGTGCGCTGGCGAGCCGCATCCCGGATTACGCTTTCTGAAACACTTCTTACAATTAAGCAATAAATGAGGAGCATTACCCAGCTTGCCCAAATTACACTGTCAGCGGAGGCTTTGAGACGACTCTACTGCTCATATTTTGGAACTAATGTTGGTCTTACCTCGGTTATTTTTCAACGGTTGTTGCTACAGAATTAGCACTATGATGCTACACTTATTACTATATTACTTTAAACCAGGGGTGTCAAACATATGTAACCGGCCCCCAAAGAGGAATTTGAAAGTGGATAAAAATGCGTCAAAGACTTGGAATTCATATTTTTGTTTAGCTGCAATTCTCGGATTATCTGCTGTTTCATCAGAGTACAACGGCGTAACACTGAGACAGACTGAAATCCTTGTTCTTTACCTCTCCGCTACACCCTCATTAGCCAAATGTCGTTTTCCAAATGGAGAAATGTAGATAAAAAGATAGAATTTTCAAATAAAAATGGACCACGCCCTGTTTATTTACAGAGATATTTCTAATATACTGTCTTTCTATACTTTTTATGTGAGGTAAGTAATGGAATGTTTCGTAGAAGGACAGTTTGTTAAATTTCAATATGTTCTAGTGTTTTTGTGCTTCTTTACACCAAAACAAAGGAAAGACATTATTTTGGTTATTTATAGCAGAGTTTGGTATAATTTTAATGGTCTGGCCCGCTTGACATCTCTCTAGGCCGTATGTGGCCCACAATGTGAAGTGTGAAGTTTGACACCCCTAAGCAGACGTACAGCTGTATTTTAAAACAATTCATTTTTCTTTGTGAGTTTTTCAACCGTTAACATCAGTCCATATACATAGATCATGCTAGGCTGCCCACAGCTCCGGGTTTGTGTGGGTTCACTGTATGTGCACTTGGATTGGTTAAAAGCAGAGCACTAATTTTGATATGGTTCGCCATATTGAAATTCTCTCTCACTTTACTTTACTTTACTTAACACGTCACTGCACGTCTCCTTACACTGGATACCAGTGGCTGCTAGGATCATTTTCAAAGCATTGGCAACTTTACCTTGCAAGACTGGTAATTGGCAAGACTGGCATTTTTACATAACCGTGTCAAACGAAAACTTACTACAGAAGTTTTTTCGACACTTCCAATGAAGCCACGAGTCCAAGTTCCCTACTGCTGGACCACAATTGCAAACTTTCCGTTGAAAACTAAAAATATCAGACACATTGTGACACCTACATATAAGAGATCTATTCATTTCCTTTCATTTTCATCATTCATTCCTCAAACATTAATTTCCTCTTTCAGGGTCACAAGGAGCGGATTCCAAGCATATTGCTCCTGAAGGCCTACAAAACCAACACAAAAAAGACCTACTTTATAACAAAGTTAAAAGCACAGAGTCTGTTTTTAACAAAGACAACCATAAAACAATAACTAAAGCAAGACAACCCCAATCAACCTCATGGAAGACCATTTCCACAGTGTTTCACAAAATCTTGCGTACGTTAAGTTTCATTTTTTTTTTATATTAGTTTCATTTTGGGCTAAACTCTAACTATCATACCAACTACAACCCACGAAAAACCAAGAACACAGTTTTAATGATCACAAGACAGTTAGACAACAGTCACTATAGGAAAAAAATTGTTGAGCATTGATGGCAGAATAGTGCAAATTCGAACACGTAGGAGACAAGATTACAACCCACGTTTACCCTCGGAAAGTGTGTGTGTGTGTGTGTGTGTGTGTGTGTGTGTGAGAGAGAGAGAGAGAGAGAGAGAGAGAGACGTGATTGGCTGCCCACTGTCAGGTTGATTCTTTGGCACAGGGATTCAAAACTTAACTCAATCTGCCCGTGATCCAGAAATGGCTGACCTCACTTGGAATATGTATGTTTAATGCAGATATTATAAGCCACAGTCTCGTCCTTGTTACCCTCTACCATCAAATTCGCTCTAATGCTATTAACAGATTACATCGTGCGGCAATAAATATGATCTAAACCTTCCGTTCGTTCCTCGCAGTCATCAAAACTCATTATTAAGGACTCATATGCACAATGCCCTTGTCAATTGCGCTGAAGACATCCCTATTGAGATTTATAACCGCTCCATTCGACTTCATTTATGCATTAGCAGGGAGACAAGGGCGACAGATGTAAAATCGCATATTCCGCAGTTCAAATGTGGTGTGTGTAGTTATTCAATAGAGTTCCATTTTTCTCCAGCCACAAAATGAGGGAGAAGTAAATTCACACGCACAATGTTGAAACACTTGGAGTGGAGGATAAGCTAATGCATTTTTGACAAAACGCTGAAGAACAAAACACTAAAACTAGCTGAAACTGCTTTCAGAAGTGCAATTAAAAAGCTAAAAGCTGGAAAATAATACATACGTGTGCCCTCTCACCTCATGACCAGTCCACGCTG
>MU204410.1:10726593-10740952 GCA_017309775.1 Paedocypris sp. Pulau Singkep
AGAGAGAGAGAAAGCGACAGAGAGATTAGTAAAAGAAAAGGAAAAGGAATGCAAGTTTGAAAAATTAAAAAAATAAAAGGAAAAAGAGAAAGAGTTAATGAACAAGAGAGAAAGAGAAAATAAGAGTGAGAGAAAGAAAGGAGAGTGGTGGGTTGGGAAGAGAAGGAGAGAGAGTTGGTGTGATAGAAAAACAATAAAGAAAAGAGTAGGACGATAGAGACTGAGAAGAAAGGAGAGAGGTGAGAGAGAAGAGGAGAGAAGATGGGGAGAGAAAGATTGAAAATGTGTGTAGGTGACAGAAATAGAAAAAGGGTGGTAGAGTATGAGAGTGAAGGAGAGATGAGAGAGAGAGAGAGAGAGAGAGAGAGAGAGAGAGAGAGAGAGAGAGAGAAAGACAGCGAGAGAGCGATTTTCAACAAAATGCTGTCTAACAAAACACTAAAACTAGCTGAAACTGCTTCCACAACTGCAATTAAAAACCTAAAAGCTGGAAAATAATACATACGTGTGCCCTCTCACCTCATGACCAGTCCACGCTGGCACAAAAAAAGTGGAAATATAAAAGAAAAGTCGGGAAAAAAAACCTGCCTGTTAATAGTATTTTCCAGTGGAGCACAACTGAAAACTAGAGAAATGTCAAGGTCAAACTCACAGCAATTGCACTTGCACTTCACACAGAGTTTCACGAGCAAAAAAGACTCATCATCCGCCTGACAAAATGCCAGGGAGTGAAACAAATCATGAAAATAATATGTGTATTGATCCTTTATAAAGGCCTGAGTTACAGCTGGAGTTCTCTGCGTTGTTTCAGCGCGTTCTATTCATCCCCGTCACGTTTCTGGAGGCTAGAGTTACAGCGGAGCGGAAGCCTTTCCATTCCAACTCACACTTATCAGAGATCAAGATCCAATGAAACGGACAGTGAATCAAGCACGGTATTAATAAGTGACGCCTCTCTTGGGCGTAATGAAAACCGTCCAGGAACCAACTTCCGTTTTGGACGTTTATTTCCAAAAGCTGCGTCTGACTGTGATTACGTGACGCATAATGACCCTTCATCTGGGCCTTCACGTAGCAATCACTTCCCCTCGTCTCCTATGAGCTGCGTGATTCGCAGTTTAACTAGAAGTGAGGAGAATGAGTCCAGTTTCACTCGCTATAGATTAGGCGGAGATCCGTGTGGGAATGACGAGGCCAAAAGGAAAGCCCAGATCTTCCTGTTAGACATCACCTGACCTCATGTGCAGAAAGTTCAGAAGAGAGAGCGGGAAAGGATGGAGAGAGAAAGATAGAAAAAAAGTGGGGGTCGAGAGAGTGAGAGAGAGAGAAAGATGGACAGATAAATAGATATATAGATAGTGTTGGAAGTAACACGTTACAAATGTAACATATTACAATAATATATTACTTTTTGCTGTAAGGCAGTAGAGTAACTTATTGCTTATAGTATTTTCAGGAATATATTACTCGTTTCATGCAAGTAACGTGTGAAATCTTTCACTTTCAAGACAACGAATCAGACATTTAATATTTCCTGTTCGTAAATAGACACGTAAGTCATTGGTCTTTCGCTGGTGGGGCGTTGTATTTTGTAACTGTATTTTGAGGTCCGCTGTTATTGGCTCCGCCTGGTTTGCGTAACTGCGGCTAATTTAATATACATTTAATAAACAACACCTGAAGGTACTTTCGCGAGATGGTCTTGTGTGCATTATTTCATTTTTATTAAAAACAAGAACATTGAAAGAGAGGATGAGAGAGACAGAGATGGAAAGAGAAAGATAGAGAGAGATGTGGCAGATAGTAAAAGAGATAGATGAAGAGAAAGGGAAACAGAGAAAGAGAGCGAGAGAGAGATGAGACAGAGAAAAAGAGAGATAGAGGAACAAAAAGAGAGAGAGACAGAGAAAGAGAGACGGAGAGAGATGAGACTGTCACACTCTCGCTCTCTGGAATTCTGTAGGAGGAGCGAGTGACAAGGAACTCCAAACAAAGGAGGTAAGTGAACAGTTGGTTTAATGACAATGACGAGGACAAACACTCGAAACTTGAAACACCACAGGATCACAGGACACGAGGAACAGGGCGACTCACAGTCAGTCCAACACAGGGGAAACACAGAATAACACGGAGGGTCGGTTAGTCACATTCCACGGGGACGTTGACGAGACTAGACAAGAAACGATACGAACGGAAGAGTACATATACTGTCCTTAATTGAACCAGGACCAGCTGTGCGGCGGGGAAACTGGGTCAAGGGGCGGAGTCAGGGATTGTGACGAGATGATTTGGGAAAGAGAGAGAGAAAATAGAGAGTTAAAGGAGGAGAAAGAGATGATGAGAGAGGATGAAGTACAGATGTTCTACAATTCAAGCCGAGCTTTATTAAATTAGGAAAGTCTGCATCATGAACATATCAACTTTCGGACCCTCCTCAGACAAACTCACCCTCAGTGTGTGAGGAGATCTGGGTGATGGTCCCGTCACGCTGACTCTAGTCGTGTCATCCACTCGTCCGTTCACGGCGCGGACAAACAGGACGAGTCCGTCAGTCACGTCTCTTCTGGGAACCAGGTTGAGCTGGTCATCGATCAGGAAATCCGGGTTCGACACCTCAAACTCCACCTTCTCATTTCCTGCGCAGTCGTCAAACTCCACTGCAAGAGAACGAGAGATTCGGTATCACACGATAAGCATAACACGTCATCGTTACATGCTTGTTATACAATTCCAAACACATTTTTAGATTCATCTACTCGTAAAACCCTTTTAAGTCTAAAACCCTTTAAACCGTTTTTTTGCCTAAGCTGCTGTACTTATTAGAAATAAATCAACATGTTGGATAAAGTTAATCAAAATCACCAGAGAGAAAGTGTAGACTCCAAGACCAACTTTCCGTATTTGTTCCCTTCGAGTCTCTCAAGCTTTTTCCCATTATTACATTTATTTATATGAAGCAAAGATAATGGAACGTTTTAGGCTGGAGTACGCAACATTGAGTTACAGAGATCAAGCATCACGTTGCAATTCAGAATAACATCTCCTTTGAAAGTCTTTGAAAAGTTATGGTGATAACTTCATATTTAGGAATGGCATGCGCACCCATGCACACGGGGAAATCTCTCGAAGGTGGATTAACTGGACCAGATTACTGGACCAGATTAACACACACACATGAAAAATGTCAAACTGACCTCTCATTCGCATTTCAGGCTTATTCAATATTAAACGTTTGAACCTTTGAAAACGCATCTACCCCAACAAACCCATTTCTTCGAAAATCTAAAAAGTTCAATCAACCAGACATCTAAACACATTTATTCCACTTTTTTATTTATTGTGATATTATTTATCCTTAAGTTATTTTTAACCCCAAGATTGTCTGAACGGAGAAATCTCATTGATTTAAGATCGACAATTGATGATTTATTGCCAGCAAGAGGGCGATTGATTTTGACATTTAAGACCTGTTCAATTATTGTATTTCCAGTTTTTAATTCTAATTGTAGAAGGTCTAGTTCAAGAACCTTTTTGGCTGAGAGCCATAAACACCACATATTTGTAAAAAAAGTAAATGTATGGATTTTTGTGAAACCAATACGAAATGCAGGACAAGTATCTCAAATTGTTCTGATGACGCTGTTATTAATGCTTCACGCGGCTCGTTCAAACAAACGTCAGGCGTGAAACACAGCGCACGTCCCACGGTTGTTCAACACTAGTGCAACAATCTGAAACAATCTGAAAAACCTTTTTCACACTGGAGATTGCAAGCGTAAAATTAAAAACAAAATTGCTTAAAATTTTGTTCGTTTTTTTAGTTAACAGACACACCATATTGCATCCGGTAAATCCGCGCTAACGGCTAACTGGAGTGAGCTGCTAAGGGATCTGGGAGGTGGAGTTTTTATGACTAGAAAAGATTGTTTTTTATTTTATTTAAGTAAAATGACACTGAAGTGATTTGAGTGACAAGTTAGGTTTGTTAAATAAAGAAACAGTACCATTTTTAAAGAGTAAATGAATGCAATTTAGCCAGAAAAGTAAAAAAATATATATTTTTTTTGTGCCAGAAAAATCAGGGGGTTGCTTATATTCGCGGGGTGCTTTATTCGAGTAAATACGATAATCAATAAATTGTAATGTTTATACAGTTAATTATAATCATGTTAATAAATGTCATTTTTAATGAATTACTATCTTGACAAGCTTTATACTTGAAAGTAACTCCATAATACTACATTATCAGCTTTTTGATTGGTCAACTAACAGACTAGGGGGCGTGTCCTGCCATACTGTAGCTCCCAATAACCCAGAAAAGGAGGAAGCTGTGTACGTAGATGATTAATGAGTGGAAAAAAAAACTAAGAGAATACTTTTTTACTACTGGCCAATAACAAACGACCAGGTTGGGGTAGTAGAGCACTAGTACAGCTATTACAACTACACTACAAGTTACAATTTCAGTGCATTTGAAGGGCGCTTCATAGTTACAACTATCTCAGAGCGCATGTGTGAAAATGTAAAAGTATTGAAGCATTTTTTTCATTTGTTTGTTGGTGTAATAGATAGATAATGGCTAATGTAATAGATTGGTGTAATAGATAATAGCTATGACTGTGACTACGAGTCAACAATGTCACCAATTCATCCTCCTGGGGTGAAATTGTAGTTGTAAGGCACATAAAATTTTCACTTTTCACTTCCCAACATGTCGGTTGGTTTTATCAAGTATGGCAGTGTGTGAATAAAAATAAGTCATTCATCATTGGTTATTGAAACGGTGGAGAAGTTTAATCCTTCATAATATCGACTCCGTGTTCCATCAGGTCTGAGCGGGACAGATACGGGCACAGAGGCCGGGCTTATCCCCTCTGATCATGTCCGTCTTCCTCTTATCTCTCGGCCCCACACACCCCGCGGACTCGCCGACATTTCCCCTCTCGCTTCAGTCTCTCACATCCATCTCCGCTTTTCCGTCCCCGGTCACCATCGTGATGAAATATATTAAAGAATCATCTAGAAACACAAGGTCGTCTGGTGAGAGCAAACAGAAAAACGGGATTGTCTATGAAATATCAAAAATTGTGTTTGGATTGATATTCAATTGTGTAATGCTGAGAGGGGGAACATTTATGGAGTGGTGGATAAGTGGATTGATAGATGAACGGAAAGACAAACGGATACTGGTGCGGATACTGTACAAAAATCTTAATGTTTTTAGGACATTCGCTTTTTTTTATAACAGAACGAGAGAAAAATTCTGCACCCAAGTCAAAAAATTGCATACAAAGGTATGTTCTATTATATTATATCGCTGATTTTCCGAAAATTTCGAAAATAGCCGCGGTATATGAAGACAAATATTTTGTTAATTCCATTAATAATTAGAAATATCTGCTCTTACTGATGGTTTGTTGCATTACATATGACATGTAATTTAGTACAAAACAAAATAAAACACGAAAAGAGAATCATACGATAACGCAGTACAGCGTATAGTACGTAAAATTAAACCGAACATGAAAGATGCAGTCCAACCTAGGCAACGTTGACTTGTCATGTTTTGACAGCTCCTCTGATCTGAGGGAGCTTGGTTTGTCTCCGACCAGTATCATCATCTTGCGTGCAATTTGTTTGCCGCTCTCTCGCCGGAAACGTAGATGCTGCTACGTGACTGTGTACGTAACTTTAACCTGACTGTTTGAAGTTGAACTTTTTGTTAAACTTTCTGTTTATCCCCTGCAATGGCTCCCAAGCGTTCTGCTTCTGCTAAGGCTGGTACTGAGCCTAAACACCACCGAAAAACGATGACGATTGCTGAGAAGCTGACACCTCTCAATATTGTTGAAAGAAGGCAGAAGTTGGAGTGAATGAATCCACCGTTCACTACATTAAGGAAAACGAGGCGAACATTAGAATAATACGTATAAAAACCATTTACCGTATAAATCAGACTGTAAAAGTTAAAGGTTTAACTAGGAGAAACGTATCAATACGTTCATAAATATGGTGTCTCTCTACTTCGCGGATTTTCAGCTATCGTGGTCGGACTCGGAACCTATCTACCCCAACAAACGATGGTCAAGTGTACTTTGTCTACCCCGGATTTAAAATTTTGCTCCTGCCTTGTTTTACAGATCTTTGCCCAGCAACTTTATCCTGTTTTGATCCTGTTCTTGACCTACGCCTGTTTACCGGGACTGTCTTGCCGTGTACTGATCTCTGCCTTCCTTTAGTGTTACAGAGAAATGTGGACCAAAATCCAGTTTGCATCCAAGATGACGCCTCAAAACAGAGTTAAAAAGAAACAAAACCAGATGACATCATGATGACAATTTAGACATTTCACACTTGGCCTGAACAACATCCAATAGAATGCCTGCATTTCACACACCGCCTGAAGCCGTGCATTTATTACACAACATTTGCTTTTCTTCATAGAGCGACTGATTCAAGATGCACAACAATAAATGCCATTGCTGAATGTTAATTGCTCATAACGGTTGATGTACATTACACACAAGTGTTCAACACTGACTTGGCAGGAAAGCTCTGCTTGCACGGAGACAAACATTTGTAAAAAAAGAGCAATAATTAGCTGAACGCTAGTTAATCCTAAAGTCCAGTTAATATGCGTTTACAAGTGTGATTACAAGTGATGACATCTGAAGAAAGAAGGACTTTTAAAAGGCAGAAATACAGTAAAAGAGAAAAAAAAGCCTTTTAGTTTCTTTTCCTCCATTCACGGTTCCTCACAATCAGCACTTCTCTGCAGCAGGAGAGTCCGAGTCATTCGCACAGGCTCTGAATGTGATGTGGACTGTGGGCTGGTGTGGAGACACTGAGGATCTTAATGAGCTACTGTGTTCCTGTCTCCTGCTCCGCTGAGATCTTCTCCAGCACCATCACTCTAATGACTTCAGCATGTCTGTCAGACTGGTGAATATGACGCCAGCATCATCAACTTCTCAACTCTGAAGCTCACATTCGGCAACTCCAGTTTGGGGGCTTTCAATCCATTCCAAATGATGTTGTCAAACTCTCATAAAAAGAAGACGAAGAGATTGGAAATCCCCGAGACCAACCAGGCCTTAAACTGGGCACTCGAAAATAGGTTCTACAAGATAGTATGTATTTACACTAGGGCTACCGCTTGATCATATTGTATCTACATCAGAGTGAGAGTGGATATATCTAGAGTGCTGGTGGATGAATGATCAAAACGATTTTAAGAATCCCATAACAAAATCGTGCCCACATTTATCCATATTTGTGGCTTGTGAAGCTGGGTGAGACCAATCTCATTGTCTTCGAGACTAAAGACAAGATTGATGGCTAATTTCGAGGTGGAGAGAAGTCTCGACAGAGACTTTACCATCTCAGGATCCTGAGGAAGAACCAGTGGGACTATCGTTCCAGAGAAGAAAGCAGCATCACTCACGGCATTACTGCCTCAACACCGATGGAAAGGAACGCCCAACTAAAGATGGCAGACAGGAGCATCTGGCTGCACTTTGACCTCTGTGGAAGAAGCTGAACCAGGAGAATTCTAGCCGACATAACTCATCCTGGCTTCTTCACTCGCCTGCCCTCTGGCTGGAGATATTAAAGCATGAAAAGCCAGACAAACATCTCAGACGAACATGTTTTAACCATTGGCCTTTAGGACTTAAATTTTACGCTCAGAAATATATAGAAGCTTCCAAAAACCGGAAGACGGGGAGGTTGCTTGAAGTCCCCCACTTCCAGCTGTAGGACTTTTTGAACCAGTGGTGTAGCTTGTTGCTAACTATTCTCAGTCTATTTGTTCTCCTGCATTTACCGTTGTTTACGTTGTTTCAAGTTTTGTCTGTATCTCAGGCTTTGAACTATGTGCTATTACTCGGACTTCGTCTTCTGCCTCTGCCCTTTTTTGATCTGTCTGCCTGGTTTGAACTGATTCACTTCTTGACTACTCGCCTGTGACCTCAATTTTACCTGCTGTCCATTTTGTTCTATTCTGCTTTGTTGAATCTGCAAATGGATCCTCCTCCTGTCAATTTCTCAGCCTCACAAATACATTCCATACTGTATTTAAATGCCTTCTGTACTTAAATGTTCTTCTCTCTCCATCATCAACGCCTTCAGCTAGTCTGAGGAGAACTTTGAGATTCCTAAACCAGCTATGAGACGGCAGTGTGTCTCGGGCATTTTCCGCATGAGACATGTTTGGAACATCTCCTTTAGAATACATTCTGGTGACATCAACAGAAGCCCAAGTCACTTCGGCTGACTCCTAACAATGTGAGTTTGAAGCAGCTCCACTCTGAGATTCTACAAGATTTCGAGGCTTTCACCCAGCCACTCAGAGGAGGAAACCCCTTTCAGCCTCTAGTATCCACACCTCGTCCTATTGGTCAGGACCCAAAGCTCATGACCACAGGTTAGGGTTGGGAACGTTGAGAATTACTGGGCATGTAGCCAATGGGAATCCATCAGGAAAGAATGAGGTAGAAAGGATGATTCGTTGTGTCGACCTCTGATAAGGCAAGAGCTGAAATAGAAGTAGTAGCGACCAATGGGAATCTAGATCACTCCAATTGCTCTGAAGGTAAGTTCTCAGATTGGCAGGAAACAAGAGAATGGGCAAAGACCCACAATGACAAAGAAAACACAAAGTCTAACACGAGCGGTCATTGCCTCCATCTTGGGTTACTTGTCTGCGACCTCGGCTGTGTTTGTTCGGTGCAGGGAGGGTAACTGTCAGTGTGCTCAGCCTCTTCTAAAATCAATACAAATCAAATCCACTCAAGTTTTCTCTCCCGGCACTCAACCTTTTCATCTTCACGCCAAACACAAACGCTTTCAGGGACGTTTTTTTTTTAACAAACGCACTCTCTGACATGCACACAATGCGCCGCCAAACACACTCCTGCTCGCCAACAATGACTACGTCGGAGAAAACAACCATGGCGTTTAACAAAAAGTCGGAATATTACACTTTGCGGATCAAGCGCGGACGGCGAAAATCTCTGAAGCGCTCATTTCCCTTTCCATTAAGCCGTTTCAGATTGCTTTCAGAGAGAAAGGGAAGCGCTTTGTATCACGCGATAGCTGAGCAAACACTCAAAGGCAGGCGTTTGAAGGCATTGTCTGTGTATTTGTCGCCGTGGAGGACAGGGAAATTTTGAAGGGAGACCGACTGACGCTTTGATGCTCGTGTCAATGTCAAATGCTTCTGAGGCTAAATTGCATCACGCTGCGAGCGCTAACCTTAAGCTGGAGAACACCTCATGAAGATCCAACACCAACCCCCAATCTGATCTCATCCACTTCATAAAGAGGGGCATATGTTGCTGGAATGATTGAATTAATTATCTTTTTGCCTAGAATGTAATTTCCACAATAATATTAAAGTCAGCCTGACAGACTTTGGATGAGCTCTGAAATGAAATGATGAATTATGCTTCTAAAATGCATTAGTGGGTCTGATTTCGGCGCAGTTTTTAATCAGTCGCTCTCCTGAATCTACAATCCATGACAAGTTAGTAATAAAATCCCTGCAAACAAACTCTTCAGACAGATCTAATGCATTAAACATGGATAATGATGGAACCGGGTTTCTCTCAAACTCCTTATTAAATCTCAAAACAAAGCAACACACAATATATGTGATGTGTTGTTGTCTGGCACTTTAGGCTGGTGATATTTTTCTAAAGTATTTCAAAAGCACTTTCCCTCTCATCAAGCAAAACTAGTAATCAAGAAATTAATAATTGAAAATGGACAAAGAAAACAAGACCAAATGAACTTCTCTTGGTCACAAATTTCTGGGCAGAACCGTAGTCGTCCTTCTCTCACAAGTTAATTTAAACTTTAAATATACAGTATATTTGTGGGTTTTTGCAAATAAATCCTTTGTCAATTGACATGCTTTGACCAAAGCACAGTGGAATTTTGATTAATTAACATTGGAATTTACTAGCTTTCTCAAACAAAAAAAAACCCCAATGAAAAGAATTGAACAAATCAACCAGATTTCTTTTGAACTCAATGGGACAAATTTCTGTTCAAGGTCAATTTGGATCGCAACCAAAGTCCTTTTTTTTCCCATTTAAGAACCAAAACACTGCAGTGATGAAAAGAATAATGTGTAGTTCAAGAAGAATTTGTAGTTCCAAAGAAACACGTCCCAGGTTACCAAATACAGTTTTTAATTGGTCGGATCAGTATAGGGCAAAGACACACTAAATGGTTCAAGTTCAACTTTTTATTTTATATATTATTTTATATATAGTTTATTTATAAAGCAATGTCTTTGTCCTAGACCAATATAAAGTCGCTCTGCAGAATTTGGGGTAAAAAATGAGTCTTTGAACAAGAAAAATGTCCATTGTTCATCTGTGTTCAAAAAATAGGGAACAAAAATGTCCATCGTTCATCGGTGTTCAGACTATGGGCTATGAGCGAATTGTGTCATGTGACCAAACGTATGTCTCACAAACTCTAGTGGATGAGTCGGAAAGTCTGTTTGTTTATCCGCGATCATGAAAGCGCCGGCAAACGGCATCGTTGAAGTCAAAGCCGTCGTGACATTTCAGTGGCGCAGGGATCTGATGAGAGGCAAAAGCATCCGATTTCACAGAACTAGCCAATCACAGTCCACCTCTATCCTGCTGTGGACGTCTCCACTCAGCCATTGAAGAGGCAAAGCTTCTGTACAACCCTTTCCTTTCATGTCTGGATCCTCAGATCAAGACCATTAGAAGGTCGATCTAACGCTCCCGTCTGAAGTCACAAACACAGCATCCATCCTCTGGAGAGAAGACAAAGGCGCTTTAGTGATGCATATGATGCATTAATACTCCAAAAACACCAGAAAGCGAACACAACAACCACACTTCTCCAAGACGAAGACCTCAACTTTCACGCAAAGGTTGTTCCTCTACTTCTCCGGAAATGTCCTCCTCAGCCCAGCACGTTTTTCTCACGCTGTCCTCGCCCTTTGAGAGTTATAGACAGGTCAGCTGACTACAAAATGTCAGATGTAATTGAAGGCAAGGCTCGGCACAAGCTCAATAATCCCACATGTTCTCGCCTCACCTCCACCTACTCACCTCTCTGGATGGAGTCCGTCTCAAGAGCTTTCTTAACAAGAGCGGCCTGATCCTGCAGAACTGACCGTCCTCATCACCCTGGCCTCGTTCTCTCTCACATCGGCTCGTAAGTACCAGAGTTTTGTAGATCAGACCCAAGGAGGACGGCTGATTCTTTCACCTCAGGTCTGGAGCAGAAAGACAAGCACCTTGGAAGTTGGTTTGATTTACTCTTGGGCTTTCTGCCGGAACCCACTGACATTCACGCTTCAAGGTTCACGGAAGCAGATCTCTCCGGACCGCTGTAATCACTAGGCTAAGCTACTCGCATCTGGTTCTGCTTGGTGGTGGAACTGCCAACCACTTTGTTCCTCTTGCTTATTTGAGGGCATCAAGCGAGGTCAGACCCAGCACTCTTTAAGAAGAATCCATCCAGCCTTACCCACGTTATAATGTGATCCAAAGCGGGTCAAGTTCGTGAAATAGCTCTTTATCCGAACATCGATTTACCCTAATGTCAATTTGAGACATTTTTTTAACCCTACTATTATGTTCGGGTCAAATTGACCCGTTTTTAAAGTTCAAAAATATTTAAAAAATACTTAAAAGTCTTTTTTTTCATGAGTCTTGTCCTGCTTGGTTTATTCGGTGTAAATATCATATGAAAAATACATCAATTCATTTGACATAATTGTAATACCACGCTACATGTTTATTGTTACAAATACACTGTTCGGTTCAAATTTACCCGTGTAAAAGATTACAAAAAAAAAAAAATACTTAAAGAGTGTTTTTGAAAACTATTTTTTGAAACTCCTGCTTGTCTTAGTTAGTGTAATCTACATATAAACAAAAAAATGTTTCAGTTGACATATTTGTAACACACACACACACACACACACTGTTGTGGAACTTGGTTTCTGACATTAATATGCATAATAAAAGGCCCCGGGTCAAATTGAAACGCAAACATTATTGATGTTCCTGTGAAACGAACATAACAGGAGGGTTAAATAAACCTGGTTGATTTCTTTTTAATTACTATTTCAAATTTGGCCGGCCAGTTTGCAAAAAAAAATACACTGGATTTCAATACACTGGACATTGGCCAAACAACCCAGCGGCCAATGTGTAAAATGGACAGTAAATTTGAAAACGACAAAAATAAAAATACGTTGTGAGTGTGTGTTTAGACCACTCGATCTATGTTCTTTTTCTTTGCCGTAAATTCCATTTTCAATGGTTTAAAACTGCATCATAAAAGGGATTTGTACGAAGAATTCTATGGTAAGTCGATGTTTGCGTTAACTAATGAGCTTTTCTTGTACTATCAATCATATGTTGAAGTAGGAACACAATTCCGTTCGTCCCTGCTCTGAATGAGAGTTCTCAATGCAATACAATTGGAAAAGTTTGGTCTATTAGAAACAAGAATTTGATCAACGAGGGTCAATGAAGTGGAGCGGAGAGAATTCACCGTAAGACTGAAGTGTTCCAGGGATTCGAGAACCTACACGAAAGCCCTCAGTCTCTTGCTTTTTCCATGTAGCAAACATGAGTTCGAATCAGTGACGTTCAAACGTCTCTATGAACTCAGACTTTCCGATCAAGGGCGGAAAGAAAAGTCTCTCAAAGATGCCGGATTTGGCTAAAAGCGTCTATTGTGGCCGAGAGTCTTTGAGCTGTGTGAGGAACAGACCTGTAGTTTTCCTGTCAGTTCAAACCGAGCAGAAGTAACGTAGATACTGTGGAGGGTTAACGCAAATCACCTTATCCATCGAGCAGCAAAATATCTGTGGACCAAACATCTCCGAATACAAGACATTCCAACCGTTTGATGGATCGGTGAAGCCGAAGAATATTTTTAATTGCAGGTTGAGATAGAATTTTAATAAATATATTTAGACGTATATACATGGAATGATTTTGTTTTGACACAGTGAACACATACAATATTGCCATACAATCATGTGTCCAGATATTTTCTATTGCTTTGTTTTGTAACACATTTGGTAAAATGGTTTATTATTCAAAAAAAAAAAAAAAAAATGCATGTTTTTATGTATTGTTTTTAATACTAATATATAAAATGATTATCAAGTTAACGAACAACAATTATAGCCTGTCTTGTATTAGTTATTTAAATAAGTGTGTTATTGGTAATATTAATAAAATGCCAACAACAACTTTAGTTATTCGGTGTTTAGCACATATATCAGCACTAATACTTTCATTCTAAAGTCGTAAATTAAGTAAGAAGCTATTCTTCCGAGAATGCAAATATATAAATACATATTTTTTGTAATTAAGATTGTTATTTTCTTATTACTATTACTAGATCCTTGTAAAGTATTATTGTATCTGTATTTACCTCAATATTTCTTAAAAAGTCTTAAAAAAAGAAACATTTTGTCCATAGTTGGATAATTACACACACACACACACACACACACACACACACACACACACACACATTAACATCAGTGTTTTAACTTGTTTTCAAGGTGCAATGTCTGATGATATCACGCTAACGTTTTAGGGGATATACACGCTAGATTATCATAATTGTCACCTACAACCGAAAAAAAAAATTATTTATACTCAGGATAACGTAACCGTAGAACATTTTTGCAAGGGTTCTGCATTTGCACTTTTACTCGTAATAAGTCGCTCATGACTCACTTCTGAAGTTTAAGCACTGACCTCAGATCAGTCCTTTAACCTTCATGAACTGTTAGTGGTCCGTGCGTGATCATGTGACCCTTCCGGATGCGGACGAACATCTTTAGAGGTGTGTGTGTGTGTGTATGTGTGTATGGTAATGGCGGTGGAATAATGAGAGTGTGTTCCGCTTGCTTGTTATCTCAGAGACAGCAGACCGGAGCAACAGGTCTCCGCTTCCATCCACCCACACATGCAAACACACACACACATTAATGAGCATCCAAACACCACGGACAATTCATATTGTGGCCCTGCTTTGCCAATCTCTGCTCGCTCTGATGGTTTAATCTGTCATTAGAATGTCCCCGCAAACGGCATTTGATAAACAGGGAAAGTTCATTTTCGTGGACACGTGATCGCGTTAAAACGGTTTGCTAAGCAAGTGTGTTTGAGTGTGTTGGAAATCAAACAGAGAGAGAGAGAGAGAGAGAGAGAGAGAGAGAGAGAGAGAGAGAGAGAGAGAGAGAGAGAGAGAGAGAGAGAGAGAGAGAGAGAGAGAGAGAGAGAGAGAGAGAGAGAGAGAGAGAGAGAGAGAGAGAGAGAGAGAGAGAGAGAGA
>MU204410.1:10762173-10777686 GCA_017309775.1 Paedocypris sp. Pulau Singkep
AGAGAGAGAGAGAGAGAGAGAGACAGACAGACAGAGAGAGAGAGAGAGAGAGAGAGAGAGAGAGAGAGAGAGACAGACAGACAGACAGATAGATAGATAGATGATGGATAGACAGGCGGACAGACAGAGAGAGAGAGAGACAGAAAGACTAGATAGATAGATAGACAGACAGACAGACAGACAGACAGACAGACAGACAGACAGACAGACAGATAGATAGATAGATAGATAGATAGATAGATAGATAGATAGATAGACAGATAGATAATAAATGCAGATACTATTCACTACAGATACTTTATAGATAGATAGATAGATAGACAGATAGATAGATTTACAGACAGAGAGAGAAAGAGAGAGATAAATAGATAGATATATAGATAATAAATACAGATGATATTCACTAAACTATACTATCACAATTGTAGTCAAGTAGAGAGTAAAAGTTGCTTATATTTATGATACGCAGTACAAGTACAAAGTAGCCAAAAATACTCAAAGTAAAGCGACAACGTTCATTTCCTCAAGTACTTTACACCACTGCAGTCACACACTTTGTATAATGATGAGAAGCGACACACCAATTTGTTCTTATAAAATGTAAATCGCCGTCAATTGCACTAAACGTCTACACAGTTAACGACACAGGGGTAAAACCGCAAAACAACAATGATCTGGACGATTTATTAATTATAGTAATAATAATAATAATATGAGTATTTGTAAGGCACTTTTCACAGTTTTATCGGTCTCAACTTATTGCCCGTAAGTTGTTTACAGAATGAAATAAATAGCTAATATGACGTGTTTATTAATTAATAAACAAACATATTACAATATTAAAATTAAATAATATTAATATATTTTATCAGTCTCCAATATCACACTCATTAGTCTTTACATTATGATTAAAGTGGTGTGAGCGCTTGGTTAATCCAATCAGGTGACAGCACTATATTGATCACACCTGGCCACCTAATCACTTCACTTGAATGGCCTGCAACTACAATGTAATAACAATCTGCTAGTTAGCTTATAGGGACCAATTTCGCAACTATCACCGTTTTTTTATACGTGGATCCCCGATCTAAATCAAAAGTTGAAAGACCCGAGACAGATGTTTTGCCCAGTTGTGCCCAGAAACTGCCACGCCCGCAAATCTTCTCCGCATTCTTCTCCCGAGGAAAACCTGTTGTCACCACCGTCAAGTTACAAACGAGAGACAAAAAAAGAACGGCACTTTGGCAGCGAGGCTGGATTCCCACTGCGGCCTGAAGTGATGCCAGCAAGACGTCGCAGTCGATCCCAGGAGTGAAGGAAAAAAAAAAAAAAGCTTGGAGATATTAATGTGACTCTCGGAGGAGACGCGGCTCGGTGAGTCGTGACAATCACGAAACGTTCCTGCTCTGTTTCTTTGTGAATGAAAGCTGACAATCCTGAAAACTACCTGCGATGCCACCAAGACTGATTAGCCAATCAAATCACTCAAATTGAGCTGGAGACTTTGGTTCTGCTGCTGGCTTGCACTTTGAAGCTATTTGAAGGAAGCAAATGTCTGCTTTTATTAAAAAGAGAAGAAAATGAATTTAAAAAATGTAATATTCATTATAATTTAGTATTAAAAAGTTTAAAAGAGAGAGAGAGAGAGAGAGAGAGAGAGAGAGAGAGAGAGAGAGAGAGAGAGAGAGAGAGACTTTGGGTGGAAGAAAGAGAGAGAGATAGAAAGAGAGAAAGGAGTAGCTACAAAGAGAGAGAGAGAGAGAGAGAGAGAGAGATAGTGACACAGAGAGAGAGAGAAAGAGAGAGAGAGAGAGATAGTGACACAGAGAGAGAGAGAGAGAGAGAAAGAGAAAGAGAGAGATTAATGTATCAAATAATTGCAATTCATGGTGACTAAAATTGATAGTAAAAATTGAAAAGTTAAAGTAGTAAAATTGAAAGTAAAAATTGAAAATGAATGAATTTAGCATAAATTGTGAGGTGTCACACGGCATATTTAAGTTAAATCTGATTCAAAGTGTTTCAACACTTCAAAGATTTTTACAATACAGTTTTACAATAACTTTTAATGTATTCAAATATACTGAAAAGTGACTAATTTAACAAAAGTCATATTTCAGCTGCAGTCTTTCTCTTTTTCAAGTTCAAGTTTATTTATATAGCGATAAATAGAGTTGGACATTTTTCCACCATGTTTTGCTTAGTTCCAGACCAACGCAAAGTCGCAAAAAAATATTTTTCCCGTTATTTATGAAAATAAATCAATCTGCACTGAATAAATAGATATAATATACACATATACAAATAGTTCCTACCGCACGTAAACGTTTCTCAGTCCCGTTAAACAGGTGTTAGACAAGCACTTCTACTTCCTGTCACTGCACTGACCTCTCACCTTTGACCCCGGAAAAGTTCTGATTGATGCTCTCCATAGTGAAAACCAGCAAGAGAAAAAAACATTTTCGATTTTTTTAAACGATTTTATTCAACGCTGATATTAGCCTCGAGGGTCCGCTTGGTTACTATCCCACCAGGCAACAGTGTTTATCATTTACCCAGAGAGCCATTTAATAACACGCTGCTCTCAGAACACAACTGCCGTCACCTTTTCAGTGTGTAATTACAAGGTGAGTTCATTAATTACCCACATTCCTTCCATCTTGGGGGAATTTTATTGTACGAATGCGGAATAAAAAGATAGAAAAAAAATTACGGCTGCAGCATAGAGAGACGTGTGCTTGAGTAAAAGTATGGATAAGTTACTCCAATACAAGTTAAAAGTCACAAATTTCAAAAAGACTCGAGTCAAAGTAGCAAAGTTTCAAATTTTAAAATAACTTAGCTATTTTACTCATAGTTTTTACACACTTTTTTAATACTTTTTTTTTTTTTTACAAAAGCCTGTATTTTTTGTTAAAGTAATTTTTGAGATTTTTTTTTAATACAGAAACTAAATGTAATACCTCAATGTTTCAACAAAATAAATTACAACAAAAAGTCAGACTCGATCAAACTCAAATTGAAAGAAAAAATACATTCCAATTTTTATTTTCTTTTTTCATTTTTTTCATTTTCCATTTATATTCATCTTCCAAAAAAAGCTGGTTTGTAAAGTTCTTGGCTTTGTAACATTACAATACATTTTACAAATCGCAATAAGGTATCGCCTCGTCCGCCCAAGAAATTATAAATCTTTATCTTTACACAATGTTACAAGTAACTGTAAGTGTCCATTCAAATGTGGTGGAGTAGTACAGTTACTCAATCCCAAATGCAGTGGAGTAGAGAGTAAAAGTTGCTTATATTTTACATTAGAAAGTACAAAGTAGCCAAAAAATACTCAAGTAACGATTTACTCAAGTACTTTACACCTCTGGAGACCTGTTACACGGATCCTCCACGGTGGATGAGAAAGGCTTTGTAAACAGCCACACAATCAAGCAGAATAATTCATAAGCAGCTCATTTTGATGTTTTGTTTGGACACTGCAGCTCCCGCTTCATCCTTTTGCTAATAAACGAATAAAGTCCCGCGCATGATAATGAGAATAATGAACAATCAACATCCGGCAAAACCCTGGAGAAGCGTTCCTCCTCCAGCTGGCGCGCACATGTGTCTCCGACAGACGGCGAACAGGAAGCCAGGAACAAAGCAATTCCACGAGGAAGCCCTGACGACATCATCGGACTCACCTCGCAGCAGAGGAACGTCTTTGAGGAATCCTCCAGTGTTCTCCAGTAGATACGTCCTCTGCTGAAAGCCCGGAACACACTCCACCTTCTCTTCCTCTTCCCGGGCCCCGGTACACACCGTCTGAAACACAAAGAGAGACGTGGCCTTTCTTAATGGTTTTCTGTTGTTCTTGATGAATCTTTCCCAGCACTTCCACTCTTCGTATTGGAAGCGCCGGCATTCCAAGTTACGTAAAGCATGGATCACCGTGCTGAAGGAAATACAATCAGTCAGGCCACCACTAATCTTACACAGTTGTACCTCACCTTACGAACGTCTCTACTAACGAACGGTTCATGTTACGAAGCGCGTCTTCGGGGAATTATCGTCTCTCGTTATGAAATGTGTGTCAATATAAGAAAGTATGGAATCAGATTAGTGCCAAAAATATCAAGCATACATTTCTAAGGAGCCAACCAAAATGATTCACATTTACTTTCGTTTTTTTTTTTTGCTAGCAAAATGCTTTCACGTTTTCTTTTTAAACTTTTTTTTGGCTTCGGAATTTTCATTGGTTTTGTTTTTATTTTTCGTTTGATTTTCCTGCCCAAGTTTCACATGTGGGCGGCTGGTGTGAATGTGATTGAAACGTAGTCTAGAAATCACCAAAAAAAAATAAAAAATGAAAAATCTGAAAAACGGTTCCAAACAAAAATGTGAAATTTGCAAGGAAAAAAATTAAAAACAAACGTAAATGTGAAGCATTCTTGTTTCTTTATTAGAAATTTACGTTTAATATTTTTGGTACTAATCTGATTCCATAAGAAAGGCAAAACAAAAAAAACCTAAAGCTAAAACTAACGAGCAATTGTCAACTCGTGACTTGTAACAGTAATGTAAACAGTAACAGTAAATTTACGAAGTTTTCGTCTTGCAAAATGGCTTTTGTAACCAATAATTTTGTAATTAGAGGTAGCACTTTATAATTGTTATACATATTATAGTGTTCTCCTAATAGTAGAGAGTTGACCTTGTGACCTAAAGGCTGTGTCATAACGACTGTCACCAAGACAAAGGCAGGGGTGGACTCACGTGCACAGCCGGGTGAAGATCAGGGAGAACAACAGGTTAAATGTTAATCAAGGTTTTAATCCAAAATCGTGGTCGGGGAAGGCAATGGGTCGGTACACAAGATAAACCGAAACATGAACTTAAACAAGACAAGACAAGAGGCGAGAGTGACAGAAAAAATCAACTGACAAACTGGCAAAGATACCAAGACTAGGATGAACTTAAATACACAGACTAACGAGTGACACACAACACCTGGGACAAGGGACACGAAACTAGGTCACAGACAGAGACACAAAACTTCAAAATAAAAGTCCCGCCAGACTTTAAGCCAGAATCTATGACAGAGAAGTAAAAGTTCAACAGGTTCGTGACAGGTTGCAGATTCGAGTCCACAGCGTTTCCACAACTACAGTGTCCTTGATCAAGACACTGAACCCCGTGGTGCTGCTAGTGTTTTTGGATAATCCGTCTGCCAAATACATGTAAAGTAAATGTAAATTGACTTGATCCTGAAGAAATATGCGGTGCATTGTGTCTCTGGCAGAACTAGAAAGGATAATTGGTATCCCGGGTATTAAAAAAGGCGACGGTGGCGCACAAATCTCAAAAACCAGATTGGTTGACATCCTGCAAGATTTGTAAAAAATTGTAATGATGTGTAAGTCGCTTTGGATAAAAGCATCTGCTAAATGATTGTAAAGTAAAGTAAAGGAGCAAATCTTTAAAAATGTCCACTTATTTTCCCAAAGTATATAATCTGGTTGACAATCTGCAAGAATTGTAAAAAAAAAAAAAAAAAAAAAAAAAAAAAAAAAAAAAAATGTAATGACTTGTAAGTAGCTTTAAATAAAAGCGTCTGTAAAAGTAAAGACAGAAAAGGTGTGACTCTTTAAAAATGTCCACTTATTTTCCCAAATCCAGCATACGGACTCAACAGTAAAGCTTGGAAAGTTCAGACAAGTGAGAGAGTTGGACTTATGGCCCACTAGGCTGCATAATCCATTTCCAGACCCCAAGGTTCTACTTGTGAAATGGGCAGAATCCACCTCACAGCAGGTTTCAACACCAAAAACTGTTGGACGACATTCCTTTGCCTTGAATAAAGACAATCAAACTGCCTGTTGAATTGAACTTGAAAGTACAAATCAACTTTTTCCAAAGATTCCGACTTGACTAAAAGCAGCAAGAGCTTATGTCAGAGGAAAATTTCATGAATCTTCTGCAAGAAAAACAATATCTGTCTATTTTCATAACTGCTTTTCCATTCCTAGGTCACGTGGAGCGGGAGAAAATACCAGCAACTCTGAGTCAGAAGGTGAGACACACCCCCTGGATTGGTGGCCGACCAATCACAGAGCGGGACACAGATACACATTCACACCACTGGGCAATTCTTCAGTGTCCGATTCAGCGCTTCCCACTGAGCCACATTTGTGTGTGTAGCCTGTGTGTAATGTTTTTTATCCTGTTTACTCCCTCGTTTATTTCACTTGTACCACTTTTCCTTGCTAATGTTAAAATTCATGTTTCAGGTCTTTGTAATATCTGGTTTGCCTTTTCCTGTCAGGTAAAGTCAACGCTAATGCTAACGCTAATGCTAATGCTAACGCTAATCATTTGGTTCTTGTGCATTCATTGAGTCGATTGTAAAACAGTTCAACGGTTTTTTAACAGCTTTACTAGTTTGCCCTAATTTTTACGTTTGTAAAATAAAAGCCCTTCCCTTCAGAGCGCATTTGGGTTCTTCAAACCCTGACACAAGCTGTCCTGTCTGTTGTCTCTTTGCTCTTGCCCCATTATTACTCTTTCGCAGTTGTTTTCGCTCTGCGTCAATCATTCCACCAGCCGGAGGAAAGAACAGATTCTTTCTGACAAAAACAAACATCACACATCCCCACCGTCTTGATCCTGCTTACACTTCCTCATAATGACTCGACACATACAGACGGAATTCATAATCCAAAACCAGAATCAATACATCAGAAACACACAGCATAAATCATCAAGCGTGCAGTTCCAAGAGTAAATATTTCACATCGCATAACACATTTATGAATAATGAAGGCTCCAGATCTGTTTTTTTTTGCGAGATTTCTGACACTACACTTCACTTTTCATCGTTATATCTGTGAAAATATATGCACAAATCACATCACCAGTTTACGGAGACTTTATTTATGCATCATTCTAGAGATAAAAGTCCTTTGGTGGAGTTTTGTGGCTGGTTAAGCAGGGCCAAGCAGATCAACACTGACTATTTTCATTGTGACTTCAATGGATTCACGGTTTCTGTTTTTCGCTAATATACACATTCTGTCAAATCTACTGCTGACATTTACACATGAATATGTGAAGCTGCGTGAAATATAAATGCTACTGTGTCCTACTGGCTTTCATCAGTAATAACAGAAAAGTTAGCAATTGTATTGGAGACATGTCAAGATGGAGGTATTTTCATTTATGCGTCAATGAATTTATGCATTTAAATTAGTCAAGATATCACTATGTAATATCTAAACGGATAACCTATGTCTTTTCTGGACTCAAAGACAGCCAGAATATGTCTTTAAGCGAATTTTTGTTCAAATACAATTCAACCAATTCTGTTTATTTTTAGCGTTGGATTCTAAAAAAAAGCGTTGTTGTTGCTGTTCATCAATCACATATCCAATATCTATGACAGAAACTGTGCACAATTGTTTTTTTTTTTTTTGTGGCAGTTGTGGTCCAGTGGTTTGGAATTGGATTTTTGAGCAAGTTTTTCAATATGGCCACTAGGGGCCGAATTGAAACTGCTATGCATTTTAACAGAGGTGTAAAGAGTACCTGAAAACCCTACTTGAGTTAAAATTCAGATACCTTACTGTAAAAATTACTCCATTAAAAGTTGCAAGTCACCAATTCCAAGTAGTCTTGACTAAAAGTACTTATTTACTTGTAGTTTATTTTTTGGGCCTAAACTGAGTACAAGTAAAATACTTAAGTTCTTTAAAATTAGACAACTTATTACTTCAAATCAAATCACTTAATCTAAGCTTTTTTGCATGTGAGCTGTGGTGATGTGACAATAGAAGTAATTTTTTAAAATAACTTGAGTATTTTACTTGACTGAATTTAGGCAACAAAAAAAACACCAAGACATTAGAATAACAAAATACTCCTTGTGAGACAGAAATTAACTTTAATGCCTCAGTATTTCAAATTGGCAGAGTAAAATAAATGTGAAACAGTTACAATGTAACGAGTAACAGTAAGTGCCCTTTCAAATGTAGTGGAGTAAAGAGTACAGATACTCAATCACAATTGCAGTGCAGGAGAGAAGTAAAAGTTGCTTATATTTTTGATACTATGTACAAGTACAAAGTAGCCCAAGTTACTCAAGTACCAAAGTCCATAACCTCAAGTGCTTTACGCCACTAACAGAGGTGAACAAACACAAACCCACGATTGGCATCAGCATGTTCAAAGCTACTTGTAGTGAAAAGTACTTTAACGTACACTGCTTTTATTGCGTATTGTAGTTTTTGCGTTCAAGAGAATCCAGCATGTCAATCCTCCCCCATTCTCCAGGTTTGAGGAAAAGCTTCCGCTTAACAAGGCCGTTTCAAATCGCAGACGCAGCAGAATCCCTACTAAGTTCAGCTTGACGTTTCCCTCAGGATACGCGGTCAAAAAAAAAGAAAAGTGTTTCAGCATTGTGCATTTTGAGGAGGAAATAAACGCTTGTTTTAGATGATTTTTCATATTTAATGAGCCAAATCTGACAAAAGTGCTGTGTTTACAGAAATAGAGAAATAATACTATCGCTCTTCTCCAACAGGTTAATTTGCTGCTAAACTATGGCTGCCCTTACTCAGTGAAGCTCAAAACCACAATCTATCTTGCAATTTATCGTTCTTTTGTCTCAGGCCGACGTTGTGTAAAAGTACTTGCGCTTTTAAGTTTCTTCCGAGTCTTCAGTTTACTCACAGCATTAAAAGACATACAGTGGAAATAAAGACTGAAAATTTGTGTTTTGTGTAATAAGTGTGAATGTGTGTTTCTGTGTGCTGCTCTGTGATTGGTTGGTTGGCCATCAATCCAGGGGGTGTGTCCTGCTGTGGGCCAGAACCAGGAAAATCAATTCAAAAATTGGATTGAAGTTTGATTACTACTTTCATAAAATGCCTAAAGCATGTCAAAAAAAAAAGAAAAACGGAAGATTAATGGGTTCAGTGCTATAATGTGAAAAACACATTAGAACAATTATTGGAAAGGTATTTTTTAAAACACACTCACAAGACCAAATATCGACTTTTTATGTTGAACAATATAATCAAATTTTTTCATCATACACTACACAACAAAAGACAAAAAAAAAATCAATGGAAAAAATAAAAAGAACAAGCTGTTAAGGTTTTTAACGAGTTATCATAAATACTTCACAATATATTGTTTTACATACTATGATTTTATAAAAGGTCATTTGGGATGTTTTATATTGAGAAAGTACTTTGACATTTACGATGTGTGTATATTAAATAGTTTTCAGGTGCTCTTTACACCTCTTTTTAAACTTTTAAAACACTATTCAAGTAAAACTGATGTCAAGAAAAGCGACGTCACCAGTTAAACTTTGTGTGTTTTCATCAATGAGGAAAATCGAACTCAAACCGTTCTCTCTCCACCCTTAAACCGCTCCATAAAAAGCCAGTCAACATCAACATGTTGACGATGCAGTTAAGTCGTCGAACGAATAAAAAAAGTTCAATTCAGCAGTTTTCCAAAACAGGATGCAGAATTATGTGAATAAATCAAGGCCATGAAACGGAATCTTCCGGGCTCCGTCTAAGAGGTCAGAACATTGGCTGTAAAGTCGCCGCTCATCCATAAAGCCCAGATTATTTCTTCCTTCAGACAGCGTGAAACCAACAACACGCTAAAATCCACGCTAATCCAGCGGCAGGCCGGGTAATCTACTCATTAGATTTTTCTTCCCCATAAAAACTCTAGAAGTCTTAATGCGTGCTGCAGAAAGCCATTTCATTTTAAACACTTTGCCAAGTCAACGCCGTTTTAATGTCTCGCCGTAAAAATCGCTTTACAGTTTGCTTAAACGACACAACGGTTGTAAGCCGCCATTAGCAGATTCCCTCAGCAGTTCTGGGGTTAATTTCTGATGCACTTTCACTGACAAATATGTGAATTTTATAAGGTTATTGCTAAAGTAACTAAAAGAAAAATTACCGTATTCATGGAAAAATATGCACCCCTTTGTTTCCCATTTCAGAAGATCAAAAATTTGTTTTAAAGTATGCACGTAAATATAAGCGCCCATTGTTCCATATTTCAACCAAATATGGAAAACCAACCAAATTTAAAGTATTTAAACAACCCATTTACCTGACTATTAAATATAAAGAAACCTTAACCACACACTGACCAGGCAGTGGCTAAACAACACTACAAGAAAAAAAAAAAATCAAATACAAGGGAACCCTGTTCTCTGTTTGTCTACGACTGTGAAAACCGGAATACGGCCATATATGGACATAGCAAGTGGACGCCCTCTACTAGAAATAATCTCATTACAATACTACATTTAGAAATAATATTTAACATTACACTTTTGCATCTATTATTCAAGTAAAAGAGTCACATGTTAGGTTTGATAAAACAAGTAAAAGAAGTATTGTTAGGAGAAGTATTTAGCCAGAATATTAGGTTTCTGAAGGTGTATTAATGAAATGTTTCTTTTCAAGTTCAAGTTTATTTATATAGCGCTTTTGTTAGCTCAAGACCGATGCAAAGTCGCTATGTGGAATTAGGGAAATAAATGGTTTTAAGGAAGAAAAATGTCCATTGCTCATATGTGTTCAAAAAAAAGAAAAAGAGTCAGAAAAAAAAAATTATTAAAAAAATGTTGAGGGAAAAATCAAGGGCGTGCTTATGTTTGCCAAATACGGTAGACGAACAAATGAGCAGGAAGTTACATCTTTCTATCTGGTTTGAGTCGATTCATTTCTTATTCTCATTGTTTACTGGTCGAGGAAGAAAAGCTGTTCGTATGCAGCATTATATCAATGAGAGATAAGTCTACATGTAGACTTCTCCACCTGAACAAAACAGTTGTTGGAAACATCTCAGCATCTTCTGCTATCTGCCGATTTTGGAGTTTGATCAAACCCACGTCAGCATCATCACAGGCCTTTCCTTCTTATAGATCATCTAGCCTAATGTACCTCAGAGAATCACTTCCTAATTAATTCACCCATTAGAGTCCTTTTACTATCAATGAGCAAGAGAGTTCACACGAGGAGGATTACAACAACCCGATGGATGAGTCCAATCGAGACTCCAATGGGTTCGCCAACGAAAGATTTGTATTTAGGCAGGATTGAACAAAACCAAAACGAATGTCAAAGATTTTTCCCACACAGGTCTAATAGTTTTCTTGTTTGTTCAAATTTGCAATTAAGTTAATTAAATTGACGGGTTTTTTATGCTTAAGTGCTTCTTGAAAGAACAATTGACTCTCCGTTGACGTCCCGCTCTGTGATTGGTTGGCCACCAATCCAGGAAATGGACGAAGCAGTCCAGAAGCTGGAGGAATTTTTAAAACCAAGAGTTCTTATGCTTGATTTACAAGCACAAGCGCTTTTTAAAACGTCAGTTATATTTCTGCTTCGAAACTTCTATAAATAAAAATAGTTCTGCGGCTCAATTCACTTCTTGTGTTAAAGCCGTAGTGTGACTCAAAGCAGCGTAAGAAAGGTTCGAATGCTAATGTAAGAAACTACCGTATTTACGCGAATGTAACCCTTTTTTTTCCGAATTTTCGAAGCTCAAAAACTTGGCGGGTGCTTAGAATCGCCAATTTTGAATATGCGCATAAATATAAGTAACACGTTTTTCTGTACTTCAAGTCAATAACATTTACAAAATCAGGAAACTTGTCGTCGTTATGCAGCGCCGCGTGTGCATACAGTATATATAATGTTAAACAATGGTCTGTAGGCAGACGTGCTACAGTATAAGCTTTTATTGTCTCAATAACAGAAATAAAGAAACAACAAACAAATTACGATTACAACAAACAGACACTACAAACCACGCCCGGGTAACTTAGCTTAGCTTAGCTTAGCGCAACCGGCTACAAACGTGTCCACTGTGTCATCGCAAAAAGAGTCAAAACAGTCAAAAATGAAGAACAAGGGCAAGGAGTAAAAATATCCAAGGAACAGACACAATCAAAAAGCTGGATTGCTGCACAGGGGATAATAATCCTTCCTCTTCACACGGCGTCAGAAAGACAGAAAAAGCTTGAAACAGGCCTGAGCTTGAAACAATTGCTCTGCACATATGCAGAGTCTGACTGGAGAGCAAAGGATCTTGGGAAACGAAGTCTTTCTGACTTTTTGTTATCTATAATTAAAGTAAAACGATATAAAAAAATATGCGAAATTTTGTTAAACAAAGAAAAAAATTGTATAGTATCGTAATTTACCCAGAAACGTTAATTAAAAATGAAAAAATAAATAAATATTTTGTGCCTGAAAAATCAGGGGGGTGCTTATATTCTCGTAAATATGGTAACTCAATAAATCCAGCCACACTTTATGAATGCTATTAAACTGGTTTTCATATTCAAGACAATGCATAAAATTAAGTGTCTTATAAACACACACTCACACACACACACACACACAGGGTTTTTTTTTTTTTAGCTTGTGGCTCAAAGATGAAAAGATTAGAGCCTCTTTTCTGAATGAAAGTGGCCTGGCAAGTAGTAAAGCGACCAGGCCAGATGAAAAGAGAGTCACGGTGCACTGACTTATGGGAATGGACTTTTTTTTTCTTCATATATGACTGACTGTTAATTAAATCACAGCTTAATGCATCAAACAACGGCAAACACTCATATCGGCGGCAGTGACGTGAGTGCGATCTCTCTTTAAGGAGACGTCTTTACGATTCTATACCAGGCCTGAAGTGTGATTAAGCTGGAGGTTATTGCTGAAAGCTAAAGCCACTAGACAGACTGCGGTGGAAATGTCAGCTCATAAACCTAACGCAAAAAACAAACCAACAAGAATCAATAAGGTTGCACGAGGCCATAGGAAACGGCAGACAAGAGACAAGAGCGACTACGGTTCCAGTAGTTCCATACCTACACTTAGATTTACCTTTTGAATTTAATGGTCGGTTTAAGTGGTCTATTAGCCAAAATGGAGAAAACGAATCTTCAAACGCTGATGACGTGACTTCAAGGCCGGACTATTAGATCTCCATTGATCAGGGTAAATCATCCTAAATCATCACTTGATCGTTTGGTTTCAAACGCGGCAGCTAAATTATCGACTGGCACTGGAGAACGTGAGCTCATCACGTACTGGTCATGTACATCGGCTCCCTGTTAAGATACGTATAGATTTTAAGATTCTTTTTTCACTTTTGTAAAACTCTTCAAGGTCGTTTCTCTCGTTTGAAGGGCGTGTTCCTCAATACGAATACAATACCTCAAAAATTTGTTTGTAACAGTTCCAACTCTGGTACTGCTCCTTATATACACCTTCTGCTTAAATCTGCTTTTAAAAAGTTTTTAAAAAAATGTTATTAGCTCAATTTAAGGCTATACATTTTTATTTGTTCCTTTGCTTGCTCTGGGCTCTATACAGTGGTACAGATTTTTACAAAATTAAATAGTGCCTACAGCAGTTTCGTAGAATGGAAATTCCGTAAAATGGGCCGCATTTTACATGTAAATTTGATAATCCGTCCAGATTTAATTAAAAATGTTATTATAATATGATTGTAATAACTATAATAAAAAAAAGTTACATCCGCCATTTTTAATCTCTCGATAATCTCTCAATAACTGTGATGTAGCCGGATCAACACGGACCTTCTGTAAAAGTGTTTTTTTGTTTTGTTTACTGAGGTGCTTGAAGAATTAAAAAAAAAAAAAAAGAAGGGTTTTATACATCTGGACACTTGCATGTTTCAAGAAAAGATCTCAAAAGATCTCCCTGCATAATAGTGGTAATATTATGCAGTAATAATTATAAGTAATAATTATGCGGTAATTACCATTCTTATCCCTACGTCATTGTGTCTATTGTATAGTGGTTTTGTTAAAAGAGACAATGTTTATCACTTGTAAAAAAAGACAATATTGTAAAAAAGGAATTTTTTGTTAACAGAGTCATTCGTAAGTGGAGGTATAATTGTATTTAGTTTCATACGTTGGATACTCGTGGATTGTATACCCAACGCTATTAATTAGTTTAAAAAATGTTGCACAGCTCTAAATCGGTTTTAAATGTGCAACATAAAAATATGAACGAAACTAAACTAAGAGGTGCAAGTGGTGGCAGACAAGCCCCAAAAAACGATCACGTACTTAGACCCCAAATTGTAGGCGTCGCCAAAAGACAAAATCCAACAGATCATCATTATTTAATTTTCAACATCCAATTTTTCCAATTTTCAACATTTTCAACTTAGCCAGTCATTAAAGGGTGACAGACAATTAGGACAATTACCTCAGATAAATACGGTAAAGAGTTAAATTTTTTGCATAAAGATTTTCACAAAGTTCCTCCAGCCAATCACACGCAACTCCAAAGCATGTGACAGTCCCAGTTTACACAACAAAGCCTGGTTACTACAATTCTAGGAAATTATGCGCATGTTAGCTTCTTAGCGCTAGGCTAACGACATGTTAAACCTACTCGCTGCTTTAATCTCGGCCAATGAATCGTCAGGAATGTTTCCCGAACAACCATTCCACCTTCCACTTAAACAATGGCAGGAGTTGTAGTGCTCTGCTCACTGCTAAATGTCAGAGAACATGAGGGCATGGCAGCAGTGACCCGGCCCAGGAAGCAACAGAATCAATCAGTCTGAAGCCGGAACAGCTGCATGTGGGATGCTGGCGGGAAAAGCAGCTTGCACAACCATCTGGAATCTGGACATGCCACACGTGCTGCGTAAATATGAGATATGATGCACAAGCGGGACATGGAAGTGAGCTGGGTACGACAAACAGACGCCGAGCGTTGGAAGACATCAGCCTCACTGGTGTATTTCAGGAAGCGCGTCTGACAAATTCCTTGCCAGTCCAGATGTGCATAGCAACGGATTGCATTATGCAACTTTGTAACGCTGAAAAAATGTACAGTAGAATGACGTTAAAGGTGCTACATGCCGTTATGCGACACCGTGGTCACGTCAAATCACACAAGCGCAAAAAACCTGTATATCTTCTATTAATGGCCTGTCTCTTTTAGACGCCCATCTCCAAAAAATACATGTCACGAGCAACACCGTGTCTCTAATAGTAGCCTGTCCTCGGTGCAAGCAGATGTTATTTGCATATCTTGTGTTTACATTACATGCATTAAACATCTATTGTCCTATTTCCTAAGATCGCTTCAATTGCCCCTTCTTGCAATGAAACAAGATCATGTAAACGTGTCTATGATTTATTTTAATGTTTAAAAATAGTTAAATACCTACATGAACGCTTGCGAGTGTCTCATTGGTCAATTGAGCCTCTCGTCCATCAATGCTGTTGCTGCATGTGAAATTTAGAAAGTGTGAGACAAATCATGATTGTATGAAAACGCTATCGCCACCCTCTAGTAGAACACCACTTTTTTTTTTTTTTTTTTGTTAGTTTGTTTTATTTTATGGTTATTCCTTGCTTTTTTCGGCATTCCTTGCTTTTCGGGATTCTTTGCTTTTTATCGCCACCCTCTAGTAGAACACCCCCCCTTTTTTTTT
>MU204410.1:10777786-10793424 GCA_017309775.1 Paedocypris sp. Pulau Singkep
GCGAGAGGTCGTAACGAGAGTATCCAAACAGTCCAAATCGGCAGGCAACAATCGGTAATCCAAGACGAGAGCAGGGTTCGAGAACAAGACGAGGCAAGACACATGAAAACGCTGGAGAGTAGGCATGAAGCACAACAATCTGGCAAATTACAAGTGAATTCACAGAGACTTAAATACACTGGATAATGACTGGTGATTATGATCGACAACACCTGGTACTACAACCGATCCCGCTAACATGTGGATTGACTCAAAATGGCTGCGCATAGATGCACTTCAAAATACGAGTCAAAACCAGAGTTCATAATAGAAGTCCGTCATCACGTGACTCAGGATCCATGACACAAAGGCAGGGGTGGACTCACGTGCACAGCCGGGTGAAGATCAGGGAGCACAACAGGTTAAATGTTAGTCAAGGTTTTAATCCAAAATCGTGGTTGGGGCAGGCAATGGGTCGGTACACAAGATAATCCGAAACATGAACACAAACAAGACAAGACAAGAGACGAGAGTGACAGGAAAAATCAACTGACAAACTGGCAAAGATACCAAGACTAGGATGAACTTAAATACACAGACTAACGAGTGACACACAACACCTGGGACAAGGGACACGAAACTAGGTCACAGACAGAGACACAAAACTTCAAAATAAAAGTCCCACCAGGCTTTAAGCCAGAATCCATGACAGAGAAGTAAAAGTTCAACAGGTTTGTGACAGGTTGCAGATTCGAGTTCACGGCATTTTCACAACTACAGTGTCCTTGATCAAGACACTGAACCCCGTGGTGCTGCTAGTGTTTTTGGATAATCCGTCTGCCAAATACATGTAAAGTAAATGTAAATTGACTTGATCCTGAAGAAATATGGGGTGCATTGTGTCTCTTGCAGAACTAGAAAGGATAATTGGTATCCCGGGTATTAAAAAAGGCGACGGTGGCGCACAAATCTCAGAAACCAGATTGGTTGACATCCTGCAAGATTTGTAAAAAATTGTAATGATGTGTAAGTCGCTTTGGATAAAAGCATCTGCTAAATGATTGTAAAGTAAAGTAATAGTAAAGGAGCAAATCTTTAAAAATGTCCACTTATTTTCCCAAAGTATATCATCTGGTTGACAATCTGCAAGATTTGTAAAAAAAAAAAAATGTAATGACTTGTAAGTAGCTTTAAATAAAAGCGTCTGTAAAAGTAAATTAAAGTAAAGTAAAAACAGAAAAGGTGTGACTCTTCAAAAATGTCCACTTATTTTCCCAAATCCAGCATACGGACTCAACAGTAAAGCTTGGTAAGTTCAGACAAGTGAGAGAGTTGGACTTATTACTACTTGTGAAATGGGCAAAATCCACCTCACAGCAGGTTTCAACACCAAAAACTGTTGGACGACATTCCTTTGCCTTGAATAAAAAGACTATCAAACTGTCTGTTGAATTGAACTTGAAAGTACAAATCAACTTTTTCCAAAGATTCCGACTTGACTAAAAGCAGCAAGAGCTTACAGTATGTCAGAGGAAAATGTCATGAATCTTCTGCAACAAAAACAATATCTGTCTATTTTCTGAACTGCTTTTCCATTCCTAGGTCACGTGGAGTGGGAGAAAATACCAGCAACTCTGAGTCAGAAGGTGAGACACACCCCCTGGATTGGTGGCCGACCAATCACAGAGCGGGACACAGATACACATTCACACCAATGGGCAATTCTTCAGTGTCCGATTCAGCGGTTGCCACTGAGCCACATTTGTGTGTGTAGCCTGTGCGTAATGTTTTTTTCCCCTGTTTACTCCCTCGTTTATTTCACTTGTACCACTTTTCTTGCTATTGTTAAGATTCATGTTTCAGGTCTTTGTAATATCTGGTTTGCCTTTTCCTGTCAGGTAAAGTCAACGCTAACGCTAATGCTAATGCTGACGCTAATGCTAACGCTAATCATTTGGTTCTTGTGCATTCATTGAGTCGATTGTAAAACAGTTCAACGGTTTTTTAACAGCTTTACTAGTTTGCCCTAATTTTTACGTTTGTAAAATAAAAGCCCTTCCCTTCAGAGCGCATTTGGGTTCTTCAAACCCTGACACAAGCTGTCCTGTCTGTTGTCTCTTTGCTCTTGCCCCATTATTACTCTTTCGCAGTTGTTTTCGCTCTCCGTCAATCATTCCACCAGCCGGAGGAAAGAACAGATTCTTTCTGACAAAAACAAACATCACACATCCCCACCGTCTTGATCCTGCTTACACTTCCTCATAATGACTCGACACATACAGACGGAATTCATAATCCAAAACCAGAATCAATAGATCAGAAACACACAGCATAAATCATCAAGCGTGCAGTTCCAAGAGTAAATATTTCACATCGCATAACACATTTATGAATAATGAAGGCTCCGGATCTGTTTTTTTTTGCGAGATTTCTGACACTACACTTCACTTTTCATCGTTATATCTGTGAAAATATATGCACAAATCACATCACCAGTTTACGGAGACTTTATTTATGCATCATTCTAGAGATAAAAGTCCTTTGGTGGAGTTTTGTGGCTGGTTAAGCAGGGCCAAGCAGATCAACACTGACTATTTTCATTGTGACTTCAATGGATTCACGGTTTCTGTTTTTCGCTAATATACACATTCTGTCAAATCAACTGCTGACATTTACACATGAATATGTGAAGCTGCGTGAAATATAAAAGCTACTGTGTCCTACTGGCTTTCATCAGTAATAAAAGAAAAGTTAGCAATTGTATTGGAGACATGTCAAGATGGAGGTATTTTCATTTATGCGTCAATGAATTTATGCATTTAAATTAGTCAAGATATCACTATGTAATATCTAAACGGATAACCTATGTCGTTTCTGGACTCAAAGACAGCCAGAAGATGTCTTTAAGCGAATTTTTGTTCGAATACAATTCAACCAATTCTGTTTATTTTTAGCGTTGGATTCTAAAAAAAGCGTTGTTGTTGCTGTTCATCAATCACATATCCAATATCTATGACAGAAACTGTGCACAATTGTTTTTTTTTTTTTGTGGCAGTTGTGGTCCAGTGGTTTGGAATTGGATTTTTGAGCAAGTTTTTCAATATGGCCACTAGGGGCTGAATTGAAACTGCTATGCATTTTAACAGAGGTGTAAAGAGTACCTGAAAACCCTACTTGAGTTAAAATTCAGATACCTTACTGTAATAATTACTCCATTAAAAGTTGCAAGTCACCAATTCCAAGTAGACTTGACTAAAAGTACTTATTTACTTGTAGTTTTTTTGGGCCTAAACTGAGTACAAGTAAAATACTTAAGTTCTTTCAAATTAGACAACTTATGACTTCAAATCAAATCACTTAAGCTAAGCTTTTTTGCATGTGAGCTGTGGTGATGTGACAATAGAAGTAATTTTTTTAAAGAACTTGAGTATTTTACTTGACTGAATTTAGGCAAAAAAAAAACACCAAGACATTAGAATAACAAGATACTCCTTGTGAGGCTTTATCTTCTGATACAGAAATGAACTTTAATACCTCAGTATTTCAAAATGGCAGAGTAAAATAAATGTGAAACAGTTACAATGTAACGAGTAACAGTAAGTGCCCTTTCAAATGTAGTGGAGTAAAGAGTACAGATACTCAATCACAATTGCAGTGCAGGAGAGAAGTAAAAGTTGCTTATATTTTTGATACTATGTACAAGTACAAAGTAGCCCAAGTTACTCAAGTACCAAAGTCCATAACCTCAAGTACTTTACGCCACTAACACAGAGGTGAACAAACACAAACCCACGATAGGCATCAGCACGTTCAAAGCTACTTGTAGTGAAAAGTACTTTAACGTACACTGCTTTTATTGCGTATTGTAGTTTTTGCGTTCAAGAGAATCCAGCATGTCAATCCTCCCCCGTTCTCCAGGTTTGAGGAAAAGCTTCCGCTTAACAAGGCCGTTTCAAATCGCAGACGCAGCAGAATCCCTACTAAGTTCAGTTTGACGTGTCCCTCAGGATACGCGGTCAAAAAAAAAGAAAAGTGTTTCAGCATTGTGCATTTTGAGGAGGAAATAAACGCTTGTTTTAGATGATTTTTCATATTTAATGAGCCAAATCTGACAAAAGTGCTGTGTTTACAGAAATAGAGAAATAATACTATCGCTCTTCTCCAACAGGTTAATTTGCTGCTAAACTATGGCTGCCCTTACTCAGTGAAGCTCAAAACCACAATCTATCTTGCAATTTATCGTTCTTTTGTCTCAGGCCGACGATGTGTAAAAGTACTTGCGCTTTTAAGTTTCTTCCGAGGTTTCAGTTTACTCACAGCATTAAAAGATATACAGTGGAAATAAAGACGTGTTTCTGTGTGCTGCTCTGTGATTGGTTGGCCATCAATCCAGGGGGTGTGTCCTGCTGTGGGCCAGAACCAGGAAAATCAATTCAAAAATAGGATTGAAGTTTGATTACTACTTTCATAAAATGCCTAAAGCATGTCCAAAAAAAAAAGAAAAACAGAAGATTAATGGGTTCAGTGCTATAATGTGAAAAACACATTAGAACAATTATTGGAAAGGTATTTTTTAAAACACACTCACAAGACCAAATATCGACTTTTTATGTTGAACAATATAATCAAATTTTTTCATCATACACTACACAACAAAAGACAAAAAAAATCAATGGAAAAAATCAAAGGAACAAGCTGTTAAGGTTTTTACGAGTTATCATAAATACTTCACAATATATTGCTTTACATACTATGATTTTATAAAAGGTAATTTGGGATGTTTTATATTGAGAAAGTACTTTGACATTTACTATGTGTGTATATTAAATAGTTTTCAGGTGTTCTTTACACCTCTTTTTAAACTTTTAAAACACTTTTTAAGTAAAACTGATGTCAAGAAAAGCGACGTCACCAGTTAAACTTCGTGTGTTTTCATCAATGAGGAAAATCGAACTCAAACCGTTCTCTCTCCACCCTTAAACCGCTCCATAAAAAGCCAGTCAACATCAACATGTTGACGATGCAGTTAAGTCGTCGAACGAATAAAAAAAGTTCAATTCAGCAGTTTTCCAAAACAGGATGCAGAATTATGTGAATAAATCAAGGCCGTGAAACGGAATCTTCCGGGCTTCGTCTAAGAGGTCAGAACATTGGCTGTAAAGTCGCCGCTCATCCATAAAGCCCAGATTATTTCTTCCTTCCGACAGTGTGAAACCAACAACACGCTAAAATCCACGCTAATCCAGCGGCAGGCCGGGTAATCTACTCATTAGATTTTTCTTCCCCATAAAAACTCTAGAAGTCTTAATGCGTGCTGCAGAAAGCCATTTCATTTTAAACACTTTGCCAAGTCAACGCCGTTTTAATGTCTCGCCGTAAAAATCGCTTTACAGTTTGCTTAAACGACACAACGGTTGTAAGCCGCCATTAGCAGATTCCCTCAGCAGTTCTGGGGTTAATTTCTGATGTCTTGCACTTTCACTGACAAATATGTGAATTTTATAAGGTTGTTGCTAAAGTAACTAAAAGAAAAATTACCGTATTCGTGGAAAAATATGCACCCCTTTGTTTCCCATTTCAGAAGATCAAAAATTTGTTTTAAAATATGCATGTAAATATAAGCGCCCATTGTTCGATATTTCAACCAAATATGGAAAACCAACCAAATTTAAAGTATTTAAACAACCCATTTACCTGACTATTAAATATAAAGAAACCTTAACCACACACTGACCAGGCAGTGGCTAAACAACACTACAAGAAATAAAAAAAAAAAAAAAAAAATCAAATACAAGGGAACCCTGTTCTCTGTTTGTCTACGACTGTGAAAACCGGAATACGGCCATATATGGACATAGCAAGTGGACATATGGACGCCCTCTACTAGAAATAATCTCTACTACATTTAGAAATAATATTTAACGTTACACTTTTGCATCTATTATTCAAGTAAAAGAGTCACATGTTAGGTTTGATAAAACAAGTAAAAGAAGTATTGTTAGGAGAAGTATTTAGCCAGAATATTAGGTTTCTGAAGGTGTATTAATGAAATGTTTCTTTTCAAGTTCAAGTTTATTTATATAGCGCTTTTGTTAGCTCAAGACCGACGCAAAGTCGCTATGTGGAATTAGGGAAATAAATGGTTTTAAGGAAGAAAAATGTCCATTGCTCATCTGTCTTCAAAAAAAAAAGAAAAAGAGTCAGAAAAAAAAAAATTATTAAAAAAATGTTGAGAGGGAAAAATCAAGGGCGTGCTTATGTTTGCCAATTACGGTAGACGAACAAATGAACAGGAAGTTACATCTTTCTATCTGGTTTGAGTCGATTCATTTCTTTTTCTCATTGTTTACTGGTCGAGGAAGAAAAGCTGTTCATATGCAGCATGATATCAATGAGAGATAAGTCTACATGTATATCTCCACCTGAACAAAACAGTTGTTGGAAACATCTCAGCATCTTCTGCAATCTGCCGATTTTGGAGTTTGATCAAACCCACGTCAGCATCATCACAGGCCTTTCCTTCTTATAGATCATCTTGCCTAATGTACCTCAGAGAATCACTTCCTAATTAATTCACCCATTAGAGTCCTTTTACTATCAATGAGCAAGAGAGTTCACACGAGGAGGATTACAACAACCCGATGGATGAGTCCAATCGAGACTTCCAATGGGTTCGCCAACGAAAGATTTGTATTTAGGCAGGATTGAACAAAACCAAAACGAATGTCAAAGATTTTTCCCACACAGGTCTTATAGTTTTCTTGTTTGTTCAAATTTGCAATTAAGTTAATTAAATTGACGTTTTTTTTATGCTTAAGTGCTTCTTGAAAGAACAATTGACTCTCCGTTGACGCCCCGCTCTGTGATTGGTTGGCCACCAATCCAGGAAATGGACGAAGCAGTCCAGAAGCTGGATGAATTTATAAAACCAATTTTACAAGAATCTGATTTACAAGAATAAGCGCTTTTTAAAACGTCAGTTATAGTTCTGCTTCGAAACTTCTATAAATAAAAATAGTTCTGCGGCTCAAATCACTTCTTGTGTTAAAGGCGTAGTGTGACTCAAAGCAGCGTAAGAAAGGTTTGAATGCTAATGTAAGAAACTACCGTATTTACGCGGATGTGACCCTTTTTTCGAATATTCGAAGCTCAAAAACTTGGCTGGTGCTTAGAATCGCCAATTTCAAATATGCGCATAAATATAAGCAACACGTTTTTCTGTACTTAAAGTCAGGAACATTTACAAAATCAGGAAACTTAATGTTAAACAATGGTCTGTAGGCAGACGTGCTACAGAATAAGCTTTTATTGTCTCAATAACAGAAATAAAGAAACAACAAACAAATTACGATTACAACAAACAGACACTACAAACCACGCCCGGGTAACTTAGCTTAGCGCAACCGGCTACAAACGTGTCCACTGTGTCATCGTAAAAAGAGTCAAAACAGTCAAAAATGAAGAACAAGGGCAAGGAGTAAAAATATCAAAGGAACAGACACAATCAAAACGCTGGGTTGCTGCACAGGGGATAATAATCCTTCCTCTTCACACGGCGTCAGATAAACAGAGAGCTTGAAACAGGCCTGAGCTTGAAACAATTGCTCTGCACATATGCAGAGTCTGACTGGAGAGCAAAGGATCTTGGGAAATGAAGTCTTTCTGACTTTTTGTTATCTATAATTCAAGTAAAACGATATAAAAAATATGCGACATTTTGTTAAACAAAGAAAAAAAATTGTATAGTATCGTAATTGACCCAGAAACGTTAATTAAAAATGAAAAAAAGTATATATATATATATTTTGTGCCTGAAAAATCAGGGGGGTGCTTATATTCTCGTAAATATGGTAACTCAATAAACCCAGCCACACTTTATGAATGCTATTAAACTGGTTTTCATATTCAAGACAATGCATAAAATTAAGTGTCTTATAAACACACACACACACACACACACACACACACACACAGGTTTTTTTTTTTTAGCTTGTGGCTCAAAGATGAAAAGATTAGAGCCTCTTTTCTGAATAAAAGTGGCCTGGCAAGTAGTAAAGCGACCAGGCCAGATGAAAAGAGAGTCACGGTGCACTGACTTATGGGAATGGACTTTTTTTTTCTTCATATATGACTGACTGTTAATTAAATCACAGCTTAATGCATCAAACAACGGCAAACACTCATATCGCCGGCAGTGACGTGAGTGCGATCTCTCTTTAAGGAGACGTCTTTACGATTCTATACCAGGCCTGAAGTGTGATTAAGCTGGAGGTTATTGCTGAAAGCTAAAGCCACTAGACAGACTGCGGTGGAAATGTCAGCTCATAAACCTAACGCAAAAAACAAACCAATATCAATAAGGTTGCACGAGGCCATAGGAAACGGCAGACAAGAGACAAGAGCGACTACGGTTCCAGTAGTTCCATACCTACACTTAGATTTACCTTTTGAATTTAATGGTCGGTTTAAGTGGTCTATTAGCCAAAATGGAGAAAACGAATCTTCAAACGCTGATGATGTGACTTCAAGGCCGGACTATTGGATCTCCATTGATCAGGGTAAATCATCCTAAATCATCACTTGATCGTTTGGTTTCAAACGCGGCAGCTAAATTATCGACTGGCACTAGAGAACGTGAGCTCATCACGTACTGGTCATGTACATCGGCTCCCTGTTAAGATACGTATAGATTTTAAGATTCTTTTTTTACTTTTGTAAAACTCTTCAAGGTCGTTTCTCTCGTTTGAAGGGCGTGTTCCTCAATACGAATACAATACCTCAAAAATTTGTTTGTAACAGTTCCAACTCTGGATCTGCTCCTTATATACTCCTTCTGCTTAAATCTGCTTTTAAAAAGTTTTTTTTTTTTTTTTATTAGCTCAATTTAAGGCTATACATTTTTATTTGTTCCTTTGCTTGCTCTGGGCTCTATCCAGTGGTACAGATTTTTGCAAAATTAAATAGTGCCTACAGCAGTTTCGTAGAATGGAAATTCCGCAAAATGGGCCGCATTTTACATGTAAATTTGATAATCCGTCCAGATTTAATTCAAAATGTTATTATAATATGATTGTAATAACTATGATAAAAAAAGTTACATCCGCCATTTTTAATCTCTCGATAATCTCTCAATAACTGTGATGTTGCCGGATCAACACGGACCTTCTGTAAAAGTGTTTTTTTGTTTTGTTTACTGAGGTGCTTGAAGAATTTAAAAAAAAAAAAAAAAAGAAGGGTTTTATACATCTGGACACTTGCATGTTTCAAGAAAAGATCTCAAAAGATCTCCCTGCATAATAGTGGTAATATTATGCAGTAATAATTATAAGTAATAATTATGCGGTAATTACCATTCTTATCCCTACATCATTGTGTCTATTGTATAGTGGTTTTGTTAAAAGAGACAATGTTTATCATTTGTAAAAAAAGACAATATTGTAAAAAAGGAATTTTTTGTTAACAGAGTCATTCGTAAGTGGAGGTACAATTGTATTTAGTTTCATACGTTGGATACTAGTGGATTGTATACCCAACGCTATTAATTAGTTTAAAAAATGTTGCACAGCTCTAAATCGGTTTTAAATGTGCAACATAAAAATATGAACAAAACTAAACTAAGAGGTGCAAGTGGTGGCAGACAAGCCCCAAAAAACGATCACGTACTTAGACCCCAAATTGTAGGCGTCGCCAAAAGACAAAATCCAACAGATCATCATTATTTAATTTTCAACATCCAATTTTTCCAATTTTCAACATTTTCAACTTAGCCTGTCATTAAAGGGTGACAGACAATTAGGACAATTACCTCAGATAAATACGGTAAAGAGTTAAATTTTTTGCATAAAGATTTTCACAAAGTTCCTCCAGCCAATCACACGCAACTCCAAAGCATGTGACAGTCCCAGTTTACACAACAAAGCCTGGTTACTACAATTCTAGGAAATTATGCGCATGTTAGCTTCTTAGCGCTAGGCTAACGACATGTTAAACCTACTCGCTGCTTTAATCTCGGCCAATGAATCGTCAGGAATGTTTCCCGAACAACCATTCCACCTTCCACTTAAACAATGGCAGGAGTTGTAGTGCTCTGCTCACTGCTAAATGTCAGAGAACATGAGGGCATGGCAGCAGTGACCCGGCCCAGGAAGCAACAGAATCAATCAGTCTGAAGCCGGAACAGCTGCATGTGGGATGCTGGCGGGAAAAGCAGCTTGCACAACCATCTGGAATCTGGACATGCCACACGTGCTGCGTAAATATGAGATATGATGCACAAGCGGGACATGGAAGTGAGCTGGGAACGACAAACAGACGCCGAGCGTTGGAAGACATCAGCCTCACTGGTGTATTTCAGGAAGTGCGTCTGACAAATTCCTTGCCAGTCCAGATGTGCATAGCAACGGATTGCATTATGCAACTTTGTAACGCTGAAAAAATTTACAGTAGAATGACGTTAAAGGTGCTACATGCCGTTATGCGACACCGTGGTCACGTCAAATCACGCAAACGCAAAAAACCTGTATATCTTCTATTAATGGCCTGTCTCTTTTAGACGCCCATCTCCAAAAAATACATGTCGCGAGCAACACCGTGTCTCTAATAGTAGCCTGTCCTCGGTGCAAGCAGATGTTATTTGCATATCTTGTGTTTACATTACATGCATTAAACATCTATTGTCCCATTTCCTAAGATCGCTTCAATTGCCCCTTCTTGCAATGAAACAAGATCATGTAAACGTGTCTATGATTTATTTTAATGTTTAAAAATAGTTAAATACCTACATGAACGCTTGCGAGTGTCTCATTGGTCAATTGAGCCACTCGTTCATCAATGCTGTTGCTGCATGTGACATTTAGAAAGTGTGAGACAAATCATGATTGTATGAAAACGCTATCGCCACCCTCTAGTAGAACACCCCCTTTTTTGTTAGTTTGTTTTATTTTATGGTTATTCCTTGCTTTTTTCGGGATTCCTTGCTTTTTATCGCCACCCTCTAGTAGAACACCCCTTTTTTTTTTTTTTTGTTAGTTTGTTTTATTTTATGGTTATTCCTTGCTTTTTTTTTTAAATGTGTGTTCATATGTTTGCCATTATCAAAGATTGTGAGTTTAAGCAACCAAAGATAATATCCCAAAATGGAGGAATAAAAAATGTCTGATTCTGATAAAATCTCGCAAAGTAAAGAGAGTCAAGCAAAAGATGCCACTACGCCAGCCATAAAACAGAAAGCAGCCAAGTGTTTAGCTAAAACATTGCTATTCAGCCCGGGAAGCGGTGGGCATTTATCCACCGTGTATAAACGGCAGCAAGCTCACGTTAGATGACTAAGCAGATCAGCGGGGTCGCGCCGAAGAAAAAGATAAATGGGATTCAAGCGGGCGAGTTACTAGCATATAGACTCAGACTCTTTGCCCGCCGTCTCCGCCGCATACTGGCGCACATAACTGGGCTTTTCCTCCTCCATCTGGCAAGCAATTATTTCCCAGAATATAGATTCTACATGCCTGAATGATACTGTGCGGTGACATTTAAATATATCAGTGGCTTAAAATAGTCCCTGAACTTTCTTTGATAGCGGAATAGAGACCACGGTCCATGTCAGTTGAAGCAACGTGGCACCTTCCTCGCTGATTGTCCCATCAACAGCTCCTCGAGATGTATATCAAGTTCTGGAGGTCAGATCTTACTAGGCTGAAAGAACAAATGGAAAGAGCTTTCAAGTCTTGTCTGATGCGAGAGTTCCTGATTGGCTTTGAGATGAAGGTCGGACATTTTTTGCCAAGGTTATTCAGCGTGGGCAAGGACATGGTTCCGAACGGCATCAAAAAGAGCTTAGTCTTATTAGGAGATATGGCTTAGTGTGAGTTAGAGCTTCACACGTTCACTATCGCAATTTCACAATACAGTGGTACCTCTCTTTATGAAATTAATTCGTGCCGACAGCAGTTTTGTAAAATGGAAATTTTGTAAATTGAGCCCTTTTGCATATACATCCGATAATCCAAAAATGTGTTTAAAATGTAATAAAACCTTGTAATAAAAAACATGTGACATCGGCCATTTTGAATCTTGTGATAATCTCGTGATGACTTTTCTTAAAATAGATAAAATAGATGATTTTTTTCTCAACGACGCCCATCGAAAAAGGAATTTTTGTTAACAGAGTCAATCGTAAGTGGAGGTACCACTGTACTCTATTTTCTACTCGGTCTTTACACACCACAAATTTTACACATCAATGTTTCTCAATCATGGGGCAAAAATACCAGTATAACGAGGTTTTGTTTTCCTAGCCACTGTTGCGATCTTGCTTGCTCTTCTGGTCATAGCCCATAGTCTGAACACCAATGGACATATTTTACCTTTTTACCTGACTCTTTTTTCCCCAAACTTCTGAACTCATATAAAGAATCGACATTTTTCTTTTTAAAGACTTTTTCATCTCTAACCAATGTAGTAGCCACTTTCTTTTTCTACAACATTCAGTGGTGAATCGAAAAGCCAAAAGAGAGATTTCTCTAGAACATTCTGAATGAGCGGCATAAACCACTAGGCGATATTCACAAAGTCGCTGCTGAGATTATCAACAAGGCAAACCTTTGAATAATTGTGATGGTATTTGCTTCACCTCCTTTTCCTGGAAGGACATGGAAGTCTACGTGCACTTTTTGAAAGAAAACTACAGCTTCCATACCAAAGCATTGGAGAAATCGATTTAAGAGCGAGAGATAAACGTTAGCAGAATGCATTTGACTTCTTGACTCATAAACAGTCTTAAGTCCTCACCAGTTATTTGCACATCAAGCTCCATCCTAGTAAGACAGGCTCTTTGTATGCGTCTCTTCCTCAAGGTTCCTTTTGTGATCTAAGCCTTTCCAATGAAAACGTTTTTGAGGAGTCTACAATCCCTCCCTGTCAAAATGCCATTGACAAGCTTATTCTGAAATAACACAAACCTGGATAAAAAGCCTGTAGAACGCTGTATGCAAACAAAAACGCTTCTCCGATCACTCAAACTGCACATTTGATCAAATCCCTTTCTTTTCCCATCGTTGCTTCCTGTTCGTCCGCAGTGAACAATGGCACATGAGAGCCTCTGTTGTCTTGCTCAAACTGAGACTCTTTTTTTAAGAGAGAGAGAGAAAGAGAGAGAGAGAGAGAGAGAGAGAAAGAGAGAGAGAGAGGCTCAAGTGGCCAATGAGATGATCGCATGATACATAAACGATTGCATAAACACGTTTACATGATCCTGTTTCATTGTAAGAAGGGGCAATTTAAGCGATTTGTCTTAAAATAAGACAATAAAAATGTTATAACACCATGTACAAAAGGCAACTGAATGAGCTGTGAAAAGTTCCTTTTTTCTGTAATCTCTAGTGAAGGAAAGCAAAAAAAATCAATTTTGTCCGAATCAATATTTACTTTTGATGCTGTCTCTTGCCAAAATAATGGACAGACGGTCTTTTATTCAACCGGCGGAGAACATAAATAGGAACTCAAAGGTTACCGCACTCGTGCAAGTTTAAAGCCACGAGCGAAGAAAAACAGCCAGGTTAATGGCTGTGACCCAGAAGAAGACTTTAATCTCTAGAAAAATGCCAACATACGTATGTGAACTTAACGGTGACTGGTAGCGAACAGAGGCAAATTTTTCAATGGTGTTTAATTTGCAAAGGAGCAAGAAAAGACAAACAGACCATGGCTCTTTCTTCACTACCTCAGGTCCAGCTTACCCTAGTTTTTCCTCTAGAGTTTGAGCTCTTGTCTTGCCAGTGATATTGTCTAAGGAATTCAAAAGTACACGATAAAGCACAAATGATATTGTTCGCATTTGTCAACGGAAAAGCCGTTTCAATTTCAGTTTGTGAGCAGAACATATTTATTTTCTTCATTTTTAAGCTTCAATCCATCTTCTTCTTGAGGTTAGCGTCACAACTCTTTAAAGTTGTCATATTGAACACCAGGACATTTTTTCTCTCTTTCATACTAACTTGTCACATTTATTCTCCATATTCAGGAAGACGAGTTTGTCATTGCTGTGACTTGCAGATGAGCGTGGCTTTTTGAGGAGATCATGATGGATGTGTTGAAGACGAGACTTGTAGTTTAACACAACAAAGAAAGAGCCAAAGAGAACGAAGCACATTTCAATACAACGGTATAGGCTAGTAAGACCATCTTGACGTTTGAAAGCCTCTCAAGCATTTCAAAGGTGTCAAGACTTTTCTACTCGTCTATTGTGCGCTCTGTCTTGTACCACTCAAGGTTTGATTACCTGTGGGTAACGGACATGTTACAATTCAGCCAATAACTATTTTTTCTGAAACAGATTGGCATTCGCTTGAGAGTTTTAGCTCTTTCTGAGTACAAGGGATCGACTTCTCCTTCACAATAAACTCAACTTTATTGGAAAAATGGACAATTTCATTAACTTTTTTTTTTTTTTTTCATTTCAAAGCTATTGAATGTATCGCAGCTTCAGAAAATAAATGTTGTGCAATTTTTATATGAACCTTTTGCCTCTCGTGGCAGTGTTATGTTGGCTAATGCTTTTATATTTGACCTGAGACTTTTGCCCTTTTCTTCTAGTTTCGTTATTTGCCTCAAACTAAAATAGACTACGAATACCAGTCCACCAATGGGAGAAAGGGCACTGGGTCCTGATAAACAAGCTGCTACATGTAAAAATGTGGGGGAAAATGCATTTTATAGAGGATTACTGTACAGATTCAAAAAAAGAAAGTGCAGGGAATAGAAGTGCGGAATGATTCGGAGCCATGTAATCACGAGGAATAGATTGAAAAGGGCATAATCAGCTTCTAGCATTTACTAGAACTTTGCGCAAAGCCGTTTGCCGTTTTTTAAACGATAAGAGTGAAGGCTCGAACGCTGCAGAGGAATGAACGTAGCCTGACAGTTTGTGTAAATCGCGAGCTCTTCTTCTTCATCGGGACTCGTCTGATTCCGCTCGGCTACTGTATCTCCAGGAACACCAGCCAGCTTTGGAAGAGCAATCCTTCTTGTGAATGCATGGGGTTTAATGATCCATTAGTGGCAAAAGCAGACTTTTTGACTGTGGGCTGCAGTGTGAAATGATGGATTGTTCTGGATATTACCTCAAGCTGATAAACCGGGCACATTCTGCTGGCCAGAACTTTAATTGTTTTTGTCTACACACATCATCTCCATCTTTCCTCCCACATTAAATATAGCGTTATATTGCAGTATGGACAAGAAAATCCTATTGTGTGGTTTTTTGTTATTGTTTGGGTGATTGTGCCAATTACGGTAAAAACACATTCGGTGGAAATGAAGTGAAGGGAAAAAAACGGTTTTGTGAGCGACTCTGATTGGTTGACGTTAAGCATACAAGATTTATGAATTTTAAAATATAAGTGTCGCGAATATGGACTACACGTCCCATGTTCCCGTGTTTCTGTTCGCGTCTGGTGTGTCATCGTCATCTGTTATCAGTTCCACCTGTTCTTCATCTGTCTTATTATTTAAGTCTTCACCCGTGCCTTAGTTCGTCGTCAGTCATTAACGTTGCACTTCGTCTGTCCTGCTGTCGTCTGTAAGTTTATCGTCCTGTGATCGTCATTAAATGTCCGTTTGATGTCACCTCGATCCCTGGCTCTTCGTCTCGTCACCTTCACCCG
>MU204410.1:10793524-10828321 GCA_017309775.1 Paedocypris sp. Pulau Singkep
CCACCTGTTCTTCATCTGTCTTATTATTTAAGTCTTCACCCGTGCCTTAGTTCGTCGTCAGTCATTAACGTTGCACTTCGTCTGTCCTGCTGTCGTCTGTAAGTTTATCGTCCTGTGATCGTCATTAAATGTCCGTTTGATGTCACCTCGATCCCTGGCTCTTCGTCTCGTCACCTTCACCCGTCCCTGGATCGTAACAATAAGCACACAAAATAAATTGTATATACATATGTATAAATATATTTGAAAGTTTAAACAAAAGCTGATGAGAGAGGTAAGGAGGAATGACTACATTTGACTAAATCTTATCTTTTCTCTGTCTGATCCATTCTATTCTTATGCTTTTTGAAAATATTAGTAAACATAAAAATCTATTTTTGTTTTATATTTTAATAGTACTTTAAGTAGTCCTTTAATAATGTGCACTATACACTATTAAAATATGTAAAAATATAATTAAAATGGGTATTTTTAGTAATTACTGATATTTTTGATTTGCGCATTTCCCTGATTTGCAAATTATTTGCAATTGTGAAAAATTGCACAGGACTTTTTTGATTCATTGCCATAACAATTCTGACTAAAACGCATAAAGCAGTTCACTCAGAGTTGTTTAAGGTGGCACATTAACCGGGTTAAGCTTCACTCCATGACACGTATTGGTTTTACTGTCTTCACAGTATTGTAATACTGATCTGCGAACAATGTAACGTTCAGTTGAACATGATAAGCCACACAAAAGGCCTGCTAATACCCAGTATATACTGTAATACTCAACGTGTGATATAAATGTCATATAAAATGGTGATTAAATGTAACAGAGATATAACTCTCTCTCTCTCTCTCTCTGTCTCTCTCTCTCAAAACTCAACGACTACTATATTGAATATATATACTCTCTCTCTCTCTCTCTCTCTCTCTCTCTCTCTCTCTCTCTCTTTCTCTCTCTCTCTCTCTCCCTCTTCTAAAACTCAACAACGACTACTATATTGAACATATATACGTATATATATATATATATATATATATATATATATATATATATATACTCTCTCTATCTCTCTCTCTCTCTCTCTCTCTCTCTCTCTCTTTATGTCTTTATCTCTCCTAAAATTTAACAACGACTACTATATTGAATATATATATATATATATATATATATATATATATATATATAAAATATATATTTAATAGTATATATTAAATATATACCGTCTTCATCACCCCGAGGCTGCCGTCTGTTTCTCCCACCTAGGAGGCTGTGAGGAGGCTCTCTCGCTCTCTCTTTTTCTATAGTATATTTCTATAGTATAAATAGTATATATTAAATATATATACTATCTCTCGCTCTCTCTTTTTCTGTCTCTCTCTCTCTCTTAAAACTCAACAACGACTACTATATATATATACTATCTCTCTCTCTCTCTCTCTTTTTCAAAACTCAACGACTACTATATTGAATATATATACTATCTCTCTCTCTCTCTCTCTCTCTTAAAACTCAACGACTACTACATTGAACACTCGATTCTAAATCAATATGTCGTGTTCACATTTCGCCAGCATAAATCTCATATTTTCCCTCGCTGGGTTTCAATCACCTCACAGGCCCGGCGTGCAACCGCACAAGCAACGATGCAGGATCCCGCAAGTCCCAGTTTTGCGTCCGTTGAGAAATGGAATTGAAAGCGACGAGTGAAGGGTACAAACATGGCTTTTGAGAAATCATTTTTCAATCCCTTAAAAAGCCAGTGGACATTTCACGGCAGACATTGTGATGGAGGAATCTTTGTGGAAGGCGTTTGGTTCTGCACAGACACAAAGACAGAAACAAAGTGCGCTTGCTTCTCACAGCTCGCCACTCAAGTGCCACTACAGTTCAAGAGCCACTCGAAAACATTGTTGAGCGCTGAACAACGTTATTTACATTCAGAACGCCGGCTGATGTGGATGTTCGTAACGCTTAAAAGACTGGAGTGTTGAGTTTCTCTTTGTGCACCGCTGGAAAAAAAAGTCGAAATCCTCTGCCACGTCAAACCTGAAGCCTGGCTGTATGTCCACAAAGCCTGGTCTCCACATCACTTCTGTAGATCTGCAGATTCAGCATGTGATGAGTGATTCACAAAAAAATAACGGGACATATGGTTAAAAAATGGTAAATCTGGCCCTAAAGCATTCAATTGTGTGTATAGACCAGCTTAATCCGTCATGTTATACACAAACTAGCAACTTTGATGGTTAAACTGGGTGTAATTATCAATGTTTAACTGATTTCCAGTTCAGATGAAGGAACTGTCACTGAAAAGCCGTTATGAAACGCAGTGGTGTAAAGTACTTGAGTAAATGTGTTAACTGTGTTATTTTACTTAAGTATTTTGGATACTTTGTACTCTCTACTCGACTGTTTTTGTGATTGAGGATCAGCACTCTTTACTCCACATTGCATTCCATTACATTTGAATGGATACTTATCGTTACTTTGTGATTGTCAAGTCGGAATCAAGGTGATATCGCCATCTGCAGGATGAGGAAGGTACTGGATGCTATTTACGAGCTAAATTTCCAGTAAGTTATTTACCCTTAAACTTAACTAGACCAGTTTGACCCGTCATGTTTCACAAAAACTAGCACATTTGATAGTTAAACTGGGTCAGCTTTTCACATGTAACTCATTTCCAGTTACAGCTGAAGGAACTTTCACATAAATGCCGCAATGAAACAGTAGTGTAAATTACTCGAGTAAATGAACTTTGTTACTTAAGTATTTCACTACTTTGTACTTGTACTTTGTACTTGTAGTGGAATAATTTTTACAGTGAGGTATCCGTACTTTTACTCAAGTATGCCTTTCAGGTAACTTCTGATGAACCTCTGATGAAATATCCATCTCTCGCTATTCTGAAAACCTGCTCTGTTCCTCTGTCTTATCTGAGCAGGGAACTGTGGGTAATGCAGTTTGAAGACACAGCTATAACATATGATCTGTTAAGGGACCTGTAGGTAATGCGTTAGTCTCCTCGCACTACTTTACCCACAGTTCCCTGATTTGTTCTCTAACATGCTGCATTACCCACAGTTTCCTTAGAAACGGATCAGGGAACTAGTCAGAAACTGGTCTGATCTGGACTGACAGTCATTAAAACTGAACCAAACGTTTGCCAAAGTCCATTAAATCAACCAATTAATGATGAATGTCCTTGTAGATTTGCGTTTATTTAAAATTGAGCAAATCACCAAAAACCCTAAACTTGTACCCGAATTCATAAAACCAACCGAGTCAATAAAAGAAAGTGTCCCCAAAACTTCCATTTGTCTGCAAATGCAGTTGGACGGGAGAAAGAACCGTCAGTGGAATGCTAACGCGACGTTTAGTTGCCCGTCTCTAATTCCATTTCTGGCTCTGTATCATTCCAAGACGGAACGCAACCAATTCCAAGTGGCAAATTGAAGAGCCATCAATTGTATGAGGCTTCCATTGTCGCCTCTGGAGAGGGGAATCCGGGGGCCGCGAGAGAGCAACGGGTCCGACTCCATTCTATAACCTCACAATAAATTTGATTTAATATCCATTGTCCCGCCAACCTCACCGGCGAGACAGCGGCGAGAGGAAACTGGCATAAATAAGAAGTGAAGGAAGCAGAATGGATATTGGTGGCATTGTTGCATTAAATCAGAATAATAAAACCATGCATGCACAAACAGGGTTTAATAGAGACGTCCGGGCCAGCGGTGGAGACGCAGCTGCGGAAGCCATTCTTCATCAAACCCAAATAAGCGTCAGCTCCCGTGTTTAATGACGGGGCTTGTAGGCATCGGACCCCGGGCCCCTGCTGTAGAGCGAAGGGTTAAGCACAATCAGTGTCTGACACAGGAATCGCATGTGAGGTGTGAAAAATGTCAAGTAAGGATTCGCGGTAACGTCACACACACTCTAGGCACCACCGACAAGAACATTTAACCGGTTGATTAAAGCTGGTTAGTTAAGCCGACTTTTCTTTAATTATGTCAGAGAACAGGAAACGAGGAAGCGTGTCTGGAATATAAACTACCGTCCATATAATTAACAATATCCGCAGAGATAAAACAGAGGCCTGAATAACACGAGAGTCAATATCTCGGCAATGACAATCGCTTCGGGTCCTGTGACTTCCTGTGGGAGATTAATGAAGTGGGCTGCAATGTCCGACAGGGTCTCCTGACCTTGGCCTTGTGCGTTTAAAGGTGGCACACTGGGCACCAGTAGATGACACAGCCGCAGAAAGATAACCCAACCGACTCTGTTTATGACAAAGATGTCACTAATTAATGACCACCACAACATTTCTGCATGTTTTCCAATTGCTAGTGTAGAATTTATGTCTGTAGACAAGGCAGCTACTGGCAATGCCACATGTCCTCAAGGTCCCAAACACACCTAATGGAGTCTGAATTAATAAATGTAACTCTTAAGAATTGTGACTGAGTTGCAATTTGCTGTTCAAGTTTAAGCTTATTTGTATAGCACTTTTCTTAGTCCCAGACCAATGCAAAGTCGCTATGCGGAATTAGGCATAAAAAGAGTTATTAAAGAAGACAAATGTCAATTGTTCATCTGTTCAAAAGAGGAAAAAAACCTAGAGAGAACCGGCACTAAGATCCCGCAGAACTAATAATGAAATGATCCCCTTATCCGAGGCCATTAGAAGATCATCTGTAGCTCCAATCAGTGCCGTTTCTGTACTATGGTTCGGTCTAAAACCTGATTGCTGTTGAAGTGAAATTTCTACACGCCACTAGTCAAACCAATTGGACTTTGTTTCGTCGTTTTGCTACCTATAACACTTGTGAGTAGAATTCCCTACACAATTACCTAATTCCCCAAATTTCGTTGTTCCATAGCTGACGTTGGAAAATACAAAGACAGCTATTTTGTTGGCCGAAGAATGTTCTTAATCTTGCGTGTCTATTTCAGCGCATGCATGCTTCAGGCTTTAGGATGATGTGGACTGGGATCAAACTCGACAACCACTACGGTTGGAAGGAAACTATCAAAGATCTTTTAAAAACAACCCAGCATCTGCCAGAAGCCAAAGTGGAACTTGCAAAGGCTTCCAGAGCTTTTCTTCACAAACTATTTTGGCTGGAGGGAAGCAAAAATCGCAGGAAATGTCTGGAATTCTGGTTTGAGTCTGGCACTAGTTGCTTGGACCAAAGGGAGGAGAGTTCTTAATTACGGATCCCGATTTGGGCTGAAAGGGAAATGTAATTAGAGGAGTGCAATGCACTGGAGAAAGTCAATAATTACAATAAATACGCTCGGCAAGAAAAGGGCTGATTGCAGAGCTACATGGTTAGCAGGTCGTCCTACTGATGGTGACCTTCATACTCGCGTCGAGCCAATGCCGCAGACCTTCCACTCAGTCTCCTGCAACTACTCTTAATTACAACCATTTAGGCAATCAAGGTCTTGATTATGGAATCGTGGTGGAGAATTTGCAAAGATAAAAAATACCTGCATCTCTGGGCCATTGAATAAAACTGTCTAGATCAGTTGAAGACCATAAGAGAATCTAGTTTACATTCCTAGTCATCTCATTCCATTCTGGCAGTGATGATCGGCTTATGGCATCTGAAAAATGTGGTATTAACTATCAGCTACACATAGTTGTGTTTTGGACAAAATAACTAGTAGAAACTAATATTGAATCCAGATGAATATTACATCATCAATCTATAGGCCTTCACAATCTAAGTCCCTCTCACACACCATGGTTCAATCAATCCTCAAGAGAAACACACACCAAAAACGAGGGTGATGTTTTGCTGTTTCACTGACTCACAAGGGTTCACTGAGTTCAACATGGAGAAAAACTGTTTTTTTTTCATAAAGTCTTCAGGTTTAAACTGAAATACATTTTCCATACTGTTTCATTGAATGTACATCCTATTAAATGGACAGACATTTTTTTTTCCCAAAATTTAACTGATTTGAACTAGTCTTCCGCGAAATAGCCATTGGCCAGAAACTGATGAAAGTGAAGCTGTATATTTGGAAGCAATAACTTAACCAGGAATCTGAAGTACTTGAGTAGATGAACTTTGTTACTTTTCGTAAATATTTGGGGCTACTTTCTACTTAGAAACTACTTCTACTTCTGAGTATCAAAAAATATTAGCAACTTTTACTCTCTACCTGACTACATTTGTGATTGAGTATCTGTATTCTTTACTCCACTACATTTAAAAGGACAAACTGTTACTTATTACATTGTAAATGTGCGTGACAAGTCGACATCTTTTTCTACCGTGGGTGGCTATTTTACTGGGTGGACGGGGTGATATCGCCATCTGCAGGATGCTAAAGGTACTTTTTATGAGCTATATCATCAGAATATGAGTTTTACTGACAATTTTTGTTCTTTAATTTATTTTGTACAGACCTCAACTAGCAGACCACTGAACACAATGAGTAGATCCGACCAATCAATGTAATTCTACACGTTCAAACTTCCCTCACAGCAGTGGTGCAAAGACACGTAGCCAGTGAGGATCGAGAAGGTCCATGTGACCCAACGCTGGTGAGAAGCGGAGAATGATGTGCAAATATCCCCCCTACTTGACAATCCGAGCCCAATGGAACCGAAAACCTTCCCAAAGTTTGCCAGATAGCTCTACAAAACTCATCTTCTTTGTCACCGTCATGGCGTCTGAATTTTTTGGACTCATTCCACATAATCCCGAAGAGTGGAGAAGGGCTCGCCCATTCTTTATATTTATCTGCCGTGGTGCAGGAAGAGCGTCATGGCTTGCGTGGTCACACATACTAAGCGGAGAGGTCGCCATGGCCTGAAACCATTCATCAGGTGCATACTAAACAGAACATCGGTGCGCCTGAAGGAGTCTCGCCATGCAATTGGGTCGAGAGGTTACGCACAATTGAATCCCAATGAAAATGCTCGGCGGTCGACAAAGCCATCGGCAAAATGCGTATTAAAACGGGCGAAATTTTGAGCACCTGCACACCAACTCAACTCTCTTGGAGGACACTTTGAGTAATGGCTCCTCGCCCATCTCGCTCTCCTCTAATAGCCTTATCGCCTAAATCCCTGTAGGAGACACGGGAAACAGTGTGCGATTTTATTTCCCCTTGTTACTGTTCTCTGGAGAGGACCGAGCCCCACCGTAAAGGTAATTGTGACGAACAGGGGCTCTCCTGGTACCGTTGTAGTGGCACTACAGGGCTTCACTGCCAGACCTTATCTCCACTAAGAACCAGCCATGATGGATGGCAAGAGACGCTTTGAATATTGCACAACGCGGAGAGTCACGTGACCCGATCCTGACCTCCAGAGCGGCTTATGTCACCAACACCAATATGAGTGGAAAGGAAAAGCCTTGACTTGCTCATGCACCTTCAAATAATCTCAAGATTAAAGTTTGCATGATCTAGAAGAGACTAGATGAAGTCAGATTGCGATAATTAACGATCAGAACTGGGATATCCGATTGTTATCCTGAGTCACACCTATAGACCTATTTACCTGTACATATGTTGTTAATCTTTATTCGCACTTGTTTGTTGTTATTATTATTCGTACTATTACCATTATCATCCTGCACAATTTCTTATCTGTGGCTGATCTAGTGGGATCAAAAAAGTTCATTAATTCGTTCATTCATTCATTCATGTTAAAAATAAAGTATGTATACAATATGCATTAGATTCAGAATCAGAATCTTTATTGGCCAAGTGTAAATGACAACAAGGAATTGAGTTTGGTCTGACTTTTCCCCTCTTTTTACAATTGTTAACAAACAATAAAAGAAAAACAAATTATGCTATACACATTAATAGAAATCTATTTTTTTACTGTGTAGCATAAATAACATAACTACAAACGTAACTGCATTACCAGAGCTGTAAAGAGTATCTTAAAACCATACTTGAGTAAAATAAATAACTTACTGTATTATTAGCATCCAGTACCGAAATAAACAAGGGTGGAAATAAGACGTCGACTTGTCGCGAACAATCACAATGTAACAAGTAACAGTAAGAGTTCATTTCAATGTAGTGGAGTAAAGAGTACAGATACTCAATCACAAATATAGTCTAGTAGAGTAAAAGTTGCTTATATTTTTGATACTCACCACAAGTACAAAATAGTCAAAAATACTCAAGTAGCAAAGTCAATAAATGCTAGCATTACGCTAGAAATGCAAATTATTTCAATTCAGTTGACATTTATTTACCAAATTAAACACAGTAAATTAAAAACTCTGCCAAGCTTTAAAAGGCAAACTCCAAGTATTTTGTGAGCATTATTTTCGTATTAGTGACTTTTTTGTTTTCAGTGACTTTACTAGTTTGATTCTTTTGACTGATCTGATCTTTAACTCTCACTAAAGTGAACTGTTCATTTTGAGTCACTCATTCATTTTGTACATTTTTTTTACAGTATGCGGCGCTGTAAAAAAATATTTTCTGCATCATATAACCGTTTTTTGCAACTGTGACACGTTTAATCGCGCAGCTGTGTTACCGTCACACTCGCACTCTCGCAACATTAAAGTATTCCCGCTTTCACCGTGAATATAATATATATTCAGAGAAATCAGAGCCTTGACCCAACATCTAATGGAAATTCTTCTCCAGAAGAGTGAAACCTACTGAAGAGCCACTTCGTATTAATACCTGTGTGTTTTTGCTTTTATTAAACGCTCAACAGGCACTTCTGGCTTCGAGGTGTCCACACACTTATTGTCCAAACACGTTTTTAGATATTCTCTCCCCGTTTGAGTGGATTTTAGACCAAATGTAACCAAAAGTGGCAAATAAAACCAGGGTAAAATGAATGCCCACCGAGGCGAACGTGACACATCGATTCTTTAAAGGCGAGAGCGACAAAGCAAAAACAGCATCTTAGAATAAAGGAATATTTGCTTCTGCTGTTCATCATCCCGACAGCTCAGGTAGTCAGAGAAGCCGAGCGAATGCTTTATCTGTCTGGTTCCTTCAGCTCCCTCTAAAGAGTACGAGATCGCCAAATCCTTTTTCTGATTTTCAAATTTTCTTCATTTTTCTGATAATTCAAATTTTATCTCTATTTTATCTTGTATTTTTGTCTTTTTCTCTTTTTATTGTATTGTTATCTTTTGTATTTTATTAATTTTTTTTTATCTTAACATCTTTCTTTATCTTTTTTTTGTATTTTACTGATTTTATCTTATTTTTTAAATTTCTATTGTAACCCCCCCCCACTCCCCGCCCCCAATATGTATATACGGCGGACGATTGTAAAATACATTTCACTGCAAAATAATTTGTATGTGACAAATAAAATCTGAATTTGAAATAAAAAAAGAAGGAAACAATTAACCTACATTTCACCAGACGATCAAACTGCCAAAGTTCGCCAAAATAAAAAAATAAAAAAACGTCATCCAGATCCACAATGCTTATGATCTTTTAAATTGTCAAAACTCAAATGTGTGCGCTTTGAGACATATAAAGCTGTGAAAAGCGCTTTACAAATGCTCTGAACTTAAACTTAAATCATCTTATACGCAACATTGGCTTCAGATGTTGTTCGGCAGTTTGTTTAAAAGTACAATTCATTACAATCAGTGAACAGATTTAGGATTTTTAGGACTTTTAGCTGTTTAATTGTAGCTAATAAAAGGAACAATATGTCTTTGGGATGCCTTGCGTCGTTTTATTGCGCATAACTCAGACAGCTTGGACCATGGGAACCAGCAAACCAGCTCCTACGGATAAAATTAAGCCGAGTGTGTTAATAAAATCGGAAAACGAGCATGTTGAGTCGGAAAATATAATAAAAAAAAAGCGTAATAAACATACAGGAGTCAATGAAAAGTCTTTCCCCTGGCGCTATACCTTCAGAACACAATTAAAGCAGGAATGTGCGCAATAAATCAATTAATTATGGCGAATAAATTGCATTTCCCCGGTAACCACCACCTGCTACTTCACTTTCAATTTCTCTCTCTCTCTCATCTCGCCGCTGGCTGGCGTCCGTGACTGGGTGGGTTTGGTGGTCTTGGAGAGACGCAGTGGGTGAACTCTCTTGGCTGAGCCTTTGTTTTCCATTAGACAGAGTTATAGCGGCGGAGACGGTTCATGAGAGCACTTAAGATGGTGATAAACACGCTGGCGCACTAAAGCAAGGCCGAGGATTGTCAGTTCAGGGACGCGACGCCTCGTGAGCTTTAATCAGACGCGCTCCAACTTCAGGCCGATGCTTTGTGTTGGAAGACGAATTGGCCTGGGAGTTTAGTGCGGTTTGATCGCTTCCTGGGGGAAAGTGTAATGTAATAACTACGAGAGTCATCCATCGCCATACAGTCGCTTAGTGCTGCACGATCGGGGGGATATGTCATATCGCGATTCATGAGGGGAAAGTTGCGATGGGCGAGTGAGTCGAGTAGGAATTTACGCACTGCTCTAGACGCTACTACAGTGGTAATTTTGACGATTTTTTAAAAATGTAGTTCTTTTGACTGAAACTCGGTTTTGTTTTAGTCCTAAATTAGTCATCTTAATTTATGTTTAGTTTTATGTGATTTTAGTCAACGGAATGCTTGTGTGTGAGAACTCTGAATACGTAGTTAACTGTGAACATAATAGCAAAGATCCTATTGGGAAAAACATTGAATTTTTCTTGAACCTATTTTTGTGAACTTTTTCTTATGAAGCCAAATAAATGTATTCTCATAAATGAAACCTCAACAAAGAGGAAATGAAATACAGTAAAATAAAATAAATTACAATTGCGTCACTTTATTAGTAACAAATGGTTGCAGGACGATTCTATCACGGTGTCACAAGGTTGGAGGGCTGGATCCCAGTGCATGGCACGGAAGAGACGGGATGCCAAGGGTTAAATATGTGAAAAGGTTTATTTCCAAGAACTCACAAGACAAGGCGAGGCGAGACGAGATGGTTATGACGACCAGCACATCAGACAACGCGACAAAGAACTGTGACAAAACCAGTGCTTAAATACCAAACAAATGACGAGACCAACGACGAACACCTGGAACATAACGAGACAATAAACACGATCGCGGGAAAACAGGAGGTGACGTGAAAACAGCTGATCCCAACAACAGACACACGCGGGGAAAAACCAGGAAGACACGAGACAGCTGGGCAGACAAAACATAAACAAACCGAAAACCTGGAAGTGACGTGATACAAAGTCCGTGTCCCAAAATAAAAATTCAGCCCGGGATCCGTGACTGAAGAATTAGCGCCTCTATCTTCACCGTGAGGCACCGTGTCCTGATTGGTTCTCTTTACATTTGACCCGCCTTTCTCTACAAGCTCTGGTTATGATTGGACGTCGTCACAAAAGGCATTTTTGATTAGCTTTAATGGCGCTGAGTGGGAGTTTTTATATAGTTCTAGTTTTGTTTTCATCAGGGAAAAAGTGTGAAAAAAAAGTGTAAAAGGGTAATTAAGATAAGTAATAAGGGTAAAAAATATTTCGTCAGTGAAATTAACACTGTTTCTAGATTTAAATCATACGGTTTATGCTGAGTCTAAACAGCCTAAACACTTTGTTTGAAAGTCATGGCGTTCTGTTTTTCTCTCCTTCCGTCATTGTAGCGTCGGCCTTCTAATAGAGGGTGGTGCTGTATTTGTCGGCTAGCTGGTCATCATTTTCGAGAATATAAAAATGGTATTGATGAAAAAAAAAAAGCAGAATACACATTGATTGGTTTGGAAAGCGAATTAATCGTACTGAAAATCAAATGGCATTTCCACGTCGATTTGCTGAGTAAATTTGCCTGTAGTAATGTCGAAGGTTTGGGTCACGTTGCTTCATATTTCTTTCGCGCCAAAGGCATCAGATCTTCAGATTCGGAACCACTTGACATTACTGCCATAATTTTAATGTTCTCATTCGTCTCTGCAGACGCTGAATTACGAGGCTTCAATTGTTCCCAGAAAAAGGAAAAGTTCTTCAGATTCTTCAGACTAGAACGTCTGAAGGACGTCAACTTTTTTGATCACGCTATATGTCGATTGTTTTGAAGTTTTTAGTAAATGTCTTTGTGATACGTGAGTGCGTTTTACACAATGAATGTAATTTTCTTGTTATAAATAGTGTGTCTATATATACGCAAATTTAACTGAATAACAGAAATAATGAAACCATTTAGAAATAATATTTTAACGGTTACTTAAAGTAAAACGTTGTCAAAGTGAAATTATGGGGATTTTAGATCTTAGATTTTAGATCCACAACACTTTTTCTTTTTTTTTTTTTTTTCTTTCTTTATTTGAACTTACTCTTTTTACTAATTTTTGAACACAGATGAACAATGGACATTTTTCTTCTTTAAAGACTCGTTGGTCTGTGGCTCGGTGCGTTGGTCTGTATCTAAGAAAAGCGCTACATAAATAAACTTGAACTTGGAAAGAAAAGAAAAGATGTGCTTTCAAAAGAAAAGAAGTGCTTAAGTTCACCATTTCAAAAAGATAAGCTATTCATCTTTAATTTGTGCTCTAAAAATCCGAGTGAACTTCAGTTCCAGAATCTGCCACTTTCCTGTATACCTTTTATCAACACCTTTTTTCCCACCTTTTTAATTCGCAAAAAGCTTGACAATTTATGGAATGTGACTAGTTGATGAGTGGCAATGTTCGTTCACTTTAGTCTTTGGTCGCAACATATTTTACTGTAACATTTACTGTAACACATATACTGTAAGTGTTTACCTTGCATTGCTTTATCAACAGTAGATTTAATTAATTGCAACAGAAGTAAATGAAAAATAGTCATTCTCATTAAAATTATTATAATATAAAATGAATTAAAATTGTCAATGAATGTAAAAATGTCAGGCAATTTGGCATGAGTCGTTATTTTGTTGAGTGAATCTCGGTGAATCTCGTTGTTGGTCAAAAGTCACATGATGTGCGTGATCAAACACTCTAATAGTGGAAGAAATTATAGAGCCCTACGATACGAAGAAAAAAAACTCGAGACACTTGAGCAGGTAAGAAAAGTAAACGAGGGAATACAAACAGCTGGAAATGTCAAATTTGCAGCCCAACACCTGGAACGCAGAGCGAGAGCCTGAAGCGACAGATGCTGTGTGACTTCATGCGGTCGCTTTTATTACACGTCTGTCTAAAACAAATGAAAAGTAAGTCACGAAGCCGCATGAAGCGCCAACAACAGCAGACAGAGGTAATAACTAATAATAAGACATCTACATACCGGCGCGGGGAACCAACCCGAGCTTCCATTCGTACCACCACAATCGACTAAAACGCATTTCTTTCCCAAACCTACAATTTTTGTCATCTTCCTTGTCATCAAACGTCACCCATCACGCACGCCCCTACCGGGTCAAACCCGAGCTAATCTTCCGCCCTTACACCGCCTCGAAACTTTCGATTTTCTGCTCCGACAAGGAAACACAACCACACGAGCTCAGAATAATGGCAATGGTGTTTTTGTGATTGTGACAGAATGGAGTCACGTTTCTGAAGCTTCGACTCGACTCCATCCGCCAAACCTTCAGATTGGTGTCAGAGTATGAAACACATTCTGCTTTCTCTGAGTTTGCAAATCATCGACTTAATATACACACAAAAATAGGAATCCTGATGGATCAAATCGTCCCCTGACAGGTTTGTGTAATCGATAATATTGACGGTGATCCAAAATGGCGACAGTTGATTAACAGCTCGGTTATATATTCTAAAATGTTTCAAAAGAGAAAAAACAAAGCATGGATGATAAACTTACAGACTAAAACTATTTTAAAGGCTATTGACAGTCAAAAGGAATTTGCAAAATCAATGTTTACATTAATTACTGTAATTTTTTTATTTTTTTAACATAACTTTTTTCTAACTTTTTTAAAAGTTAGATATATAGATTAAATATAAATCTATATATAAGATATAAAATATCTAAATCTAAAATAATTACCGGTAATTAAAATAATTTAACTATATGAAAAATATATTTAAAAAAAAAAATAAATATAGGAATTTACTGATTAACAAAACAAAAAAAACATCCTTGTATTTTGAAAAATGAGCAATGATCTAAATTAAAATATAATTGATATAGTCATTCCATTATTAGCACAAGTACAAAAAAATAGTAAATAGTAAAGCTTTTATTATTCTCTTTTTAATTGCTGTAAAAAAAAAACATATTTTTTCATATATATATATTTTGTTACTTGGTTAAATGCTATTATTTTGTTACTTATACATCTAAACAGTGTACTAATATGAGTAATAATTATTATTGACAATACCAATATTGTTGTTGAGATTTTTAAAAACATTATTAATAATGGAAAAAAAAAAGCCCATTAAATAATTAAAGAAAGCATTCCAGATGCAACAGAATGTAGATCATTCCGACTAACAGAAATCCCACAAACAACTCAAGAGTGGGATCAGAAAATAAATCGGCATCATTTGGGAAAGTTAAAGGACGGTTAAAGGCGGTGCGATAGAAAGCTGATCAATAAAACATCTGCATCCTTTTCTCAGCGGGGCTAGTGCAATGTGCTCCACATCTGCTTGACGCGCTACAGGCTAAATAACACTCGCTAACTATCAGGATCCACTGGCAAAACACTTTTTTCGGTCTTTTTTTCTATTGTTTCGCCTTTTTTCAATCTTTACCCATATCTCTGGCTTTAAAACAGGCGGGTTTATTAGAAACGCTCTTTCTTTCCTTCTCTCGCTGCTGTTTTTTTTTTGGAGGAATAATAGTGTCAGTCGTGCTACAGACACCTACAATTCCCTCCCTGTCGACCAATAGGGTGACAATAAGAACGGATGCTTCTTTCGATTCCTCTGCAGGATGGATGTGAAATGTGAAAACAATTTTCGTTTGTGGATGTGACTGAAAATGGCAAAGAAACTGCCTGACAGTTTCATAGTCGCTTTGTAACACTTCAACTTCATTTGCGATTCTCATCTCGGAACGTAACTACTTAATTTGGCCAATTTTTGTCCACACAGCTCGTGCTTACACACAAATTGCGCAATAAGTGGCATTGCGCAATTTTTGACGCCATAATAATCCTCAAAAAAAAAAAATTGCAGGGGTACCTCTACTTATGAAATTGATTTGTTCACGAAAGCTGTTTTGTAATGTAAAACTTTCGTAAGTAGAAACACATTTTACACTATAAACGCCCTAATCCAAGCCCGCCTAAATTCAGAAAATATATATATTTTTTATAAACAATAAAAATTGGTAATAACTAATAAAAACATATATTTACAATACAATATGTTTACGAAGACAAATTCAAATGTTGCACGTAGTTTCGTAACGTGAAACCTTTGTTAGTAGAGGCATTCGTAAGTCGAGGTACCAATGCATACACAATTTATTTTCAAGCCATTAGTACACAAGCCCCAATCAACAAAGCCCCAATTTTCTCCTTCCAAAGAAAATATCAAGAAAACGTATCATTTGGGATTTCATTCAATTTAATAAATTAAGTTCAACTCAAAGATGTTTTTTGCATTGGCAAATTACTGGATAGTTACCGTAATTCCTATCAAAGTAAAATTGTTAAGTTGATCCAAAGTAAAGTGATTAGGTGTAACAAGTTGACGCAAAAGTTTTACTTTCATCCAATGAGACACTTTTTCCAGTGTACATTATTTCACAACCTCAACCAAGAAAACCCCAGACTGGGATTCGAACTAGGATCCTCCGTGCCAACAACACAACCCACTGAATCAGTCTTGAACTTGGGTCTCAAACGCGGTGTCCACTTACTGTGAGAGGCCTACTGAACAACACTTGAGGAAAATCCATTAAACTATTGGTTGGAACCTCTCAGAAACCATCTGCACTACACCAGACTCCTTTCCTCTTTACTGAACAGACAGCACTCAGCCGTGTGGCGTCGAGCAGTGACACTGTGCCAGCTGACGGAAGCTTCCAGAACTGTCCGCCTCGCTGGAACCAGTCAAACACATTCATATTCCTACAGAAGGTGACGTGTTATGGCCATCAAAGTGGCATCTGTTTTAAAGTGGCTTCCTAAATAATCTTCAATGTCAATGATCTTGTTACCGCAGGGGACTATATAATAGTTCACTGGAATGGTGCCACCGATGGCGTTCTGCGGGCACCAAGCTCTCGACTCATTGGGTTATTTGGACACCATTCGTCTAGCTCGGCCAAACCAGAGTCTATTTATCGGCAGAATTGCAGGGCTTCATCTATCCATCCATTTTCTAATCCGCTTTATTTCTGGTCAAGCTGGAGCCAATCTCGCCATCACTGGGTTAGAGGTGAGAACTCCTCTCTGATTGGAAGCCAGTCAAACTGAAACATCGTCACCTCGTGGAAATAGTTTGAGATCTTGGGTATAAATATGCAGGTTCAACAATGAAAAGCCCAAATTGGGCCTTACACTTGACTGAATAACCAATGTTTTTTTTTTTTTTTTATATTATTTTAATATTTGGGGTGTAACATTTCAATAACATGTGAACAATAAATCCTCTGGTTGTCTAAATGAATAATAACAGTCTTGCTCCCCACAATTGCTGTGTTTTGACATTGTCTTTGTATCTAAACCCAAAATTGATTAGTCTTTTATTTCTGCCCATGTGTTAGATTAGATTAGATTAGATTAGATTAGACTAGACTAGACTAGACTAGACTACACTATATTAGATTGGATTAGATTAGAGTAGATTAGATTATATTAGACTAGACTACACTAGACTACACTAGATTAGATTAGATTAGATTAGATTAGATTAGATTAGATTCGATTCGATTAGATTAGACTAGACTAGACTACACTAGACTACACTAGATTAGATTAGACTACACTAGACTACACTAGATTAGATTAGATTAGATTAGATTAGATTAGATTAGATTAGATTCGATTAGATTAGATTAGACTAGACTAGACTACACTAGACTACACTAGATTAGATTAGACTAGACTAGACTACACTAGATTAGATTAAATTAGATTAGATTAGATTAGATTAGATTAGATTAGATTAGATTGGATTAGACTAGACTAGACTAGACTACACTACACTAGACTACACTAGATTAGATTAGATTAGACTAGACTAGACTACACTTGAATAGATTGACTTAATTCCACAGATTAATCCCACAATGGAAAAATTTTGCTTTTTACAGCAGCAAACAAAAGGAGGCAGTACAAAGACAGAAAAAATACAGAGGAAATACCAACAGAAAAATGCAAGAACAACAGCGTAAAAAATTGTCTGCCATTGTCGCTTTAAACAAAATTGCAAATCACCAACGCCATAAGGAATAAAAAAAAGCCCAACGTGTCAGCAAAAGTTCAGCCACAAAAAAACGAAAACATCATGGCCTCAAACGTGGCCCAGTGCTCACTGAATTAAGTCAGCCAAACTCCGCATTGACCAATTTTTAGTGTTGTTACTAGAAAGCAGAATTTTTCTTCCATCCTGGATGAAAAGACATGCAACACCAACTCGTGTTTCTCACGAAACCCAGTCCCGACATTCCCACAAACCAGATTAATACAGTTGGTCCGCTTGGAAACCACTATTGACTGGTGCGTAGATTCAGCTTACTCGGCAGAAGCAAACGCTTGAGATGCTTCGGAGCGCTAACAACTGTTCATAATAGACTGAAGACTTGTGCTCTACGGTCTACAAAGAGCACTTGAAATCCAAGTTAAACACCTTGCTGTGCCACCAACGTTTTCCAGGATGTTAATGAGCATCGGTTCCTTTCAAAATCACAGGTCTGAACTTCCAACAATCTTAGATCACCAACTTTCATCTTCTGCTGCATCCGACAGCCAACATCGTTCACGAATGCAACACTTTTTGATGCGACTTTCACAGGAGGAACAACACATCACACCAAGAATCCCAGTCCCAGATAAACCAGACCACTAGAACTGGTCCAAATGGTTTATCTATTCATCGACCAATCAGGTGAATTTAAGGTGCGTCTCATGATATCATAAGCAAGAGGTTTGTGTGCATGTATCTGCTACACTGCAAAAAATAGAAAACAAAATGAGCAAAAATAAATGAAATAAAAAAATTATCTGCTGATGGGGTCAGAAAATGGGACTTGGTGAAACGGCTTAAAACCAGACAATAAATCTTGCTACACCGTAGATTTGTTTCTGCATTTCAGTTCTTGTTCTCAATGGCTTTATTATAAAAACGTAGCTAGTTTCTTAAATTGAGAAACGTTTTTAAAAAATGATCGATGTATTTGCCTCACAACAGAAGCAATGGAGAAAGCTCATATTTAAGAAAAAAATCCAAAATTAATTAATTAAACAGACACTCGAGAAAAAATATTCAGTTAAATACAATTTTAAAACTCAATCTATATCTAAACGGACAAAATATGAAATCCAATTACCAGACTCAACCACAAACAGAGTAAAACAAAGAAAATACACAGAAAGTGAGCAAAGTGAACGTCTTTATCCAAGAGCTTTGATTCTGTTCCTTGGAGGTTTTTACTTCTTGCATGTGTTCATCATGTTTGACTGTTTCGAAAGATTCCACGGTTTCTTTCTGCGATGACACTGTGGACCTGTTTGTTAGCGCTAAGCTAAGCTAACCAGTTGAGGTTTGTAGTTTCTGTTTCTTGCCATTTTAATGATTGTATTTAGTTTATTCTTACTTCTTCCAGTGTTATTTAGTTCTCATTAAGTGTCACAGCCTGTTTAATGTTTCTTTATTTCTGTTATTGAGCCAATAAAAGCTTATAATGTAACCACGCCTCCCTACGCATTATTTAAAGACACACGCGCGCGCCGCTGCATAAAGACGGCGCTTTTTCATATGATTGTTCCTGACTCCGGACAGCTTATAATACCGCGAATCTCTAAAATCTACCAGGGGGGAAGATCCTTTTCATACTTAGCACCCAAACTATGGAATGCTCTGCCTAGTCCAATTCGAGACTCAGAATCAGTGAGTCAATTTAAGTCTAGACTGAAGTCGCGTCTCTTTAACGAAGCATATATCGACCTGTTATAATAACTTACAGAAAATATTAATATATCGTATAGAAAGGCTGCCTAGTTAGTGCTCGGAACCGAATTACACCTGCACCTTCAGAAAATTGTTCAAAATCTATAGTACTTGAAGTTATTCTAATTGCCTTGTATTTTTTTATTTATTTTTTCTCTCCCCTATAAATTTCTCTCACCCATAAATTGGGTGCTTATATTCTTGTATATACGTAAATACGATAAGAACTATTGTCGCTGAGGAGAAATAGCAAATATAACATCGGTATTTAAAGTACAATTGAAGTAAAAATGTAAATAAACGCAATGTGTGTTTTGGGTCATGAACAGTCCTGGGTGTAAAGGAAGTGGTGATGTCCAACGCTGTCTCCCGTGTAGCCGCTAAGTCGGGGGAATGGAGCGTGCCAGGCTGAAGCGCGCCACGCCAACACCATCAGCGGCGGCAGATGGGCCTTCCAGCCTCCACGCCAAGACCTTAATGAAACTGCAGCTGCTGGAAGACAAGGTGAATCTTCCGCCATGACAGACACGTCCACCGGCAGGACGCAATCGCCTCGGAAACGGACGAGAAATAACGTGCCACCAGCTTTTAGAAGCTCGGACCAGCAGATCAAAGCCGAGCTGGTTCCCTTCTGCGTGATTTATTATTCAGACAAATTCCAGGCTGTTTTAGTCGTTTTAACGAAGATTTTGTTTTGTGAACACCAGTGATGGGAATAACGGCGTTATGAATAAATGTCGTTACTAACGTCGTTACTATTTTTTTGTCAATAACGAGGAATCTAACACTATTACCGTACACAACTCCGCTATCATTACTAGCGAAATATTTTCGCCATCGTCTTCGTCAATGACACTTTTTCGATGACAAACGAGAACTATATAAAAACTCCCACTCAGGGACGAAAACTATATCTACATTTATTGACACATTCGTCAACGAATAAAAACGAAACAAAATGCCTTTCGTGACGACGTCCAATCATAATCCGAGCTTGTGAAGAAAGACATATCAGGACACGAATCACGAATCAGCTGCAGCTGCAATAAATATGGTCAGATGTACTGTATGGATTCATTTTACATTCAACGTGACCTGAGAAAAACTATTTGTACGGCGTGTGTGGAGCAACAATCACGGGCAGAAACGCAACACACCTGAAGCGCCATCTGCTGATTGAACCTTCTTTTTTCAATGTGCAACCATTTGTTACTTTAAATTTAAACTTACTATAGTTAATTTTATTTTACTGTATTTTTTTTCTCTTTGTTAAGGTGTCATGGGTGAGAATACATTTATTTGGATTGCAAGAAAAGTTTGTAAAAATAAGTTCAAGAAAAAGAAATGTTTCCATAGAAGATCTTTGTATAAATTTTATATGTTCATAGTTAACTACATATTCAGATTTCTTAGACGTACATAGCAACTTTAGTAAACATTTAGAACATTTAGCACCTATATTTTCGTTGACTGAATCTATACTATAATTTAGTCGACTAAATTGCTGTGTTTTTAATTAGAAAACTAGACTAAAACAAAAAAAAAAAGTAAATTAAGAAGACTAAATTTGGACTACTAAACTAAGTTTTAGTCAAAAGACTAAAACTAAATTAAAAATTTTTGTCAACATTAACACAGCACCGAAGCAGTTTTGGTTCTGATCAGAGTGTGTGTGTGTGTGTGTGTGTGTGTGTGTGTGTGTGTGTTTGTGGGGCGACTGAAAATGTGATGGAAGCATTGCGTTTGGTCACATACAAGCATTATATTGAGATCCTAACACGTCTTGTTAAACTGTTTACTTTTGTGAATTCTATTTTTTTTTTTTTACAGTTACATTTTATTATATTTATTATATTTAGTGTCCATTTCATTCAAGTTCAAGTAAGGCATTTTTCACAGTTTTAACTGTCTGTAAGAGGTGTGAATATGTAAGAAGATTGTTGCTTTTAATTGATTAGTAGTTAGTGTTAAAAATATGGCTACGAATATCACTAAGACTATCACAAAGGTGAACGAACTTCATTCATTTAACATGTTTAATACTGACAGCCGCCACATTTTTTGACAAATTAAAGAAAAACATGTCGCAAAGAGTAACGCATTAGTTACTTTCCTTGGTAATTAGTTACTTTTATAACGATGTAACTTAATTACTAACTTGGTTACTTTTTGTTGGAAGTAACTAGCAACTGTAACTAATTACTTTTTTTAAAGGAACCTTCCCAAACACTGGTGAATACAGCATTTATGAGCAGGAGAAACATCATTCACAGGTCGACTGATGATTATTTACTAAAACTCTTCAGCAGGAATAATGGCACTTTACAAAAGTCCAACTTAAAGCCTGTTAGCTAGATTACACACTCCACGCTTTAGCATCAGAAACGCGAGCGGCCAGACGCAATGCCATAATTTGAAAATGCTGATATATTCTCTCCAAAAGTCAGATGTAATGACTCTCCATTATGCAGCCGCTTTTACCAGAGCGCTGACCTGAGAAGCAGAGAGATGTCTCCAAGCTGTTTCCTTGTTACCATTAGTTAGAAATAGAGATTTAGAGATTTTTTTTTTTTTAGAGATTTTTTAGTTAGAAATGTAAAAAAAAAAAAAAATGCTTTACAAAAATGTGCTGCAACGTGTATTTAAAACATATATACACACGTTTTTGTAAAGCATTTTTTTTAATAAATAATAAATTAATGTATATAAATTATAATAAAAAGAAAGAAAAGAAGGATAGAAAGGAAAGAAAAAAGAATGATAGAAAGAAAGGAAAGAAAAAAGAAAGAACAAAAGAAAGAAGGAAATAGAGAAAGAAAAAAGGAATGAAAAGAAAGAGGGAAAGAAAGAAAGAAGGAAGGAATATAGGACAGAATGAAAGGAAAGAAAAAAAGAAAGAATGAAAGAATGGAAAAAAGGAAGGACAGAAAGGAAGAATGAAAGAAACAAGGAAAGAAAGAAAGAAAGAAAGAAAGAAAGCCAAAATCAAATGCTACTCATAAACAAAATGAATCCAAGCTAATGATTTAAGCAATTTGTGCATTTTTGGTGTAACATTTTGTGCTATACGTACAAAAATTGTATCACAGTCTCAATCTCAACATCAGCGTGCTTAATAAAAGATGTGAAAATGGTATTAAAATATGTGAAATTGGTAAAAAAAAAAAAAGATGTGGAAATGATATGTTTGAAAAACAACAGGATCAGTCAGAAAAAGAGTGTTTGTGGAACGATCATGTAAATTAACGTGTTCATTTGGGGATTTAGACCAGGAGCAAGAATTACAAAACACGGACTAAAACACAATAGACTAAAGTCACCTGTTAAAGAGAGACAGTTTTATTATTACCTGAAGGAAAGCTGTTTCTCGAATCTCTTAAACACCTGTAAACGTTGTGAAGAAAGTAGTTTCTTTACGAAAATCTTGATAAATGTAAAAAATGTGCCAATAATTCAACCACGGAGCGAAAACCAATGAAAACAATGACCGGGATGTTTAATGGATGTTTTCAGAGAGAATCAAATTTGCCTAACCTGTCGAGAAAAAAATCCATTCTTTCTCTCCTCTTCCATTTTCCTGTCAACTCTCCAAGCCTTCGATAATGATGGCCAAATCCGATCTCCTGCAGATTACTTATTTATAATGTTCTATTCGAATATTCACTGTACATCCACATGTATCGGGGAAATGGATTCCTGTTATTGAACATACTATTGAGAATTGCAGGAAAAATAGGAAAAGTGCAATATTTTTTTTTTATTTTTACATTTTTTTATATTAATTTTTACTATACATTAATTTTTATATTTTTATATAGTTCCGGATTGTTTTTTCAATTACATACTGATTAATTTCAGAAATGTTTTTTTTTTTTTCAGTCATTTAATATTTATTGAACATTACACCCAGATTCTAAATGTAAAGTCGCTATTTTGGGCTGAGAAGGTTTGAAACAGCATAAAAAAATCAACAAATTGGAATAAAACAGAGTACTTATCCTTACTTTCTTATTTTACTTAAATTACTTGAGAGTATGTATTTACTCGGTACGACATTTTCGCATTTCGACGACGCATTTCGTTACTCGTTTTTAGTTATCTAGGACTTTCGTAAGTCCACTGTATATATATATATATATATATATATATATATATATATATATATATATATATATATATATATATATTTATAAAGAAATGTTATAACTTTATAAATGTTAAAAAATTGAGTGCAACAGCAATATTGCACTAGAAACAATTATACAAAATGTGACTGTGACACTTTTTTTTTAACCTGCTGTAATTGTGACACACCAAATCTCCAGACACGACACATGTGACACAGTTGACTCCGCCCGCTGAGACTCCACCCAGCAAGCTCATTCTGTTCACTCTAGCTTGGTTGATCATAACTCCACCCACTGAGGCTCCGCCCAGCTGAGCTATCGTTCACTCTGACTCCACCCACAACAGCTGTTCAGTCACAATAATTACATTTCAACCGTAACAAAAGCATCACAGGTGTGATAGAATTGATAGATCTTTTTTTAAGAGGCTTTACTTTTTAGTGCTACCAACTATAGACCTGCTTGGTGAGTGAGATAAGATCCACAGAAGTCCAGGAGCCAGACCGATGGGAAACATACGCTCTGAAGGCCTGGACGGCTTCAGCTTCTCAATTCATCTGAATGGAATCACTCTCCAGCGCTGAACGCTTTGCTTACTGAGCGTCAGCCAGACAACCAGCACCGGATCCCACTGGCAGCTGGATGAGGTGAAAGACGAGGTGGTCTGCTGGTGTGAGGCGGCGTGATGGAAGATGCTGGAAGATGAAGGAGGAGCAAACTTTGGATGGACCTTTTTTTGGCAAAGTGATGCGCGAATCACTGCCAGATCTGTCTTTTTATCAAAGCGTGGACGATCAAATGCCATTTTTTAATCGAAATATCCTTCAACTACAAATAAACATTTACATTAGGGCTGTCAAAGTTCACGCGTTAACTCATGCGATTAATTACATATGTTTGTTTGCGCCAAATTTTATTAACGCCATTACTCGCACTTTAGGTTTATTCGGTTTTTGAGTTTCTCTTTTCCGCAATAAAATTTACTTTTTGTTTTTTTATTATGAGATCCATTGTTTTGTTTAGTCAAAAACGGTATAATACAGTATTTAAACAAGTGTTTATTTTGTGTTGATATTACATTAATTTATTTTACAGTTCAATCTTACATGATTTTCTCCTTATTCTTATTATTAATAACTGTTAATAATAAATAATTAATTATTATTATTACTCATTATTACTATTTGCAATAAATCGACTACAGGATGAAGTCTGACGGTGGTAGAACGCTATTTTAATAACTGATTTCTGCTAGGCTATTGCCAACACAAACACTTAAACTTCTTGCTTCTGACGTCATAGAGCCAGCTTAAAATGAGGAATTTGAAGGAGTATTGACCGTCGGTGAAAGATGGACACGATGCTTCACAACTTACGACTCAAAAGTCAAAGCCGCTCAAGCAACACGTTGTCCGGTACATGTGTTTCGGAGCCTTCGAGCCCTTCAATAGTCTCAACTCGTGTTGCAAAGCTCAAGTGGAACAGCAAATGTCCTCAGCGTGGACCTGGCACCAGACCATGACGACTTTCGCCCAGCACGGTGGCAGCGGCATTGTGCCAGGAACGGTGAGAGCCAGGCTGGAGAGAAGCACCAGAGCAGAGGAGACCAGGCTGTTCCGCCTCAACAGTGATGCCATGCTGCTCTGATGACACGTACAGCATCAGCACCAAGAGGTTGGCAACACAAGGATGTAGGTTTCATCCCTCAGTTCTAGCATGGAATGGTCGTACGATGTTGGATAAAAGATCCTTTTTAGGTCCCGGTTTAAGTCTCAATTCTGAATCTCGGGGTCCAAAACAGGGTGAAACTGAATTGTAGGATGATCTAATAATGAGAAATCTAGAACAGACAGTAGATAAGAAATCAACAAATTATAAAGTTGGTCATTGAAAATTATATTTTTTATGCTTTATTTCCTCAAAAAGATACATTTTCTTTTCATACTTGATAGACATTGTTTCATAATTAGTTTGTTACCAGTTTGTCATGTAGGATTGTTTTTTGTCATGTAAAAAACAATACAAGTAATAAATGTATTAAAAATTGTTAATTTAAAATATATTTTTTTTGTCACTCACGTACACAATTAGACTCCGGTGAAAGTCTCATTCCAAATATCTGCGTCCAAATCATGGTGAAACTGAATTGTAGAATGAAATGTATCTAATAATGCTTAAACTAGATGAGAAATCAACAAATTATATCATTTGTCATTGAAAATTATACTTTTTATAGTGAATTTCCGAAAAACATTACATATTTCCCAAATTACTTTACATTACGATACATTTTATTTTCATACTTGGTATATATAATGATATTGTTTCATCATTAATACAAAAGCAGTTTGTTATGTTGGAGGGCAAAATGGCAAAAAAAAAAAGTAATAAATAAGACAATTGCCAAAACATATACAAGTTATAAATGAAATAAAAAAGACTATTCATTTAAAATATTTTGAGTTTGTCACTCACTTCAAAATCACTCTGGTCCAAAATAGGATGAAGCTGAATTGTAGAAAATGTCTAAAAACACAAAAACTACAAGAGAAAAAATAAATAGTTATAGCTTTTTTTTTATTTATATTTCTTAAAAAAGATACATTTTCTTTTCATATCTGGTATGCATTGTTTCATTATTAATTCATAAGTAGTAAAAAAAATTGACAAAAGAAATGTCATAAACAAAAAATTATTTTTTATAAAATATTTTGAGTTTATCAATCACTTACAGTTGTAGGCTCCGGTTCAAGGCTCAATTCCAAAATTTTGGCTCGAAAAAATGGTGAAACTGAATTGTAGATTAAAAAAAAAGATAAAAAAGGCATAAACTAGATGAAAATTGAAAATTACACTTCAACAATTTAAAAACAAATTACAATTTTTCATAGTGAATTTTGTAATAAATATACATTTTCTTTTTATACTTGGTTTACACCGATTCATTATTAATCCTTAAGCAGTTAAGAAAATAAAACAAAAACAAAAAACTACTAAAAAACGAATAATATCTCCTTAATATTTATTTTCCAAGAACATGCAAACTCAACTTTCGAATCTCTGGACGAGCCTCAAACTCGGCTGTTTCGAGGCGGCATCGCAACGCACTGCACCAACAAGCCTGCTTTTCCTACCAGGATCTTTAAAACATTGTGCATCCAGAGCAGAAGTTCCTCTCTTTGAAGCCATTCCTACAACTTCCTCCAAGACCCTGTGCAGGTTCCCGGGAAGGACCAGCGCCCTTGACTCAAGGTCTCATCTGGGTCTGGATCCGAAAGGCGTTTAAAATGGAAAGCTGGGTCAGAGAGCGAAATGAATTGTAAATTATAAATAGGCCTGAATCCTTTCTGAAGCACAGAAAATACTGCTCATCACCGAATAGGAGGATGGTCAATGTTCCCAGCCCGGAGAAACGTACGGTCCAGGCCAACGAGAAAAGAAAAAAAAAACTTGCACGTACACGCTAAGAAAATGTTTTCTCCACCCAAACGTGAACCCATTAACCTCGGCCTGATTTCTTCAGCTAATTAAAAGCAAATCTCACAAAACACAGATGGAAGTCCTCGAGATGGGACGAACACAAACAGCGTATGCCGAGAGACGTCCACCATCGGCGTCTGTTGGGTCCAAACCCCTTCATGACCAGTTCTTCATAAAGAAATAAAACACACACGACCCTATAATTAAAGTTAATTTCTAAATCACAGAGGAGTAAGCACAGTCCGAGACCAACTTCGCAGCTGTTTCCTTCAAATCCCTCGAGCTTCTGCCTCTGCTCTTCAGTTATAATCTTTATTCAGAAGAAAAAAGATGGGGAAACAACTGCTAGGAAATATCGAAAATGGATCCTCAGATTGCATTGATTTCAGATTGAATTCAGCAAATCATCCCCAGTCTTAAAAAAAAACTATTCAGAAATATAACAAGCTTCATATATGGGCATAGTAGGGAAAACAGAGACATTGACAGAGGCAGTTTAAGCGAAAGGTTTTAGCTCTCCAAAGTCTACACTGAAAAAAGTGTGTCCTTACTTTGAAAAAATCTTTATACTTGATCTATCTCAAGTATAAAGTGTTTCATTTTCTGTCTAACCATCTGTGTAATGTAAAAGTGGTGCCTCATCCAAATTAAAAGTAAGTCTTTTAGTGTAAAGTAAATACATTTCTTTAAAGTAAAGTAAAAATGTGGTTTGGAGCCGGAGATGGTGATGAGAGGAGAAAACCTTGTTTCTTGAATTGGACAATGAGCCAATGAGAAGCTTGCATGTGCTGAACGTAATTTTTTAAGTCAGCCTCAAATAAATCATAAACTGGTTTACATGATCTTGTTTAGTTGTAAGAAGAAGTAATTGATGCAATTTGCCTTAAAAGGAAACAATAGATGTTTAAATAAGGTCATTATGTAAAAAAAAAAAACATCAATGTGTCTTGTTATGTGAGCAGAGGCTCGGCTGCATTCCTACCTGTTTGCCATTCCCATAACGGGGGCGCTGTTGCTGCCTGTCTGTTAAATGGACTAATAGAGCAGATTTTCTGCTGATTAGAGCCTCTTTATAAGGCAACTTATTTGGTTAACTTGCTGTTCCACCTAAGTGGTCAAGACACAAGTTTCTGATCAGATTTTATAATATAATGTTAGATGCTCTTATACACATTATTATTATTTAAATTCATGCCTTTAGTACACACGCCGCAATCAAGAAAGGTGTGAATATATGCATATATTATATATTTTTCCAAACTTAATTCCATTCAAAGATGTTTTTTGCATTGGCAAAGTAGTGAATAGTTAATTCCGTTTAAAGTAAAAATGTTGAATTTATCCAAAGTAAAGTGATTAGGTGTTTTTTTAGTGATCCAATGAGACACTTTTCAGTGTATTTGAGTAAACACACACATACACACGCTCAATGAAATTGTCCACTTGACCTATTCGCATTTTAGGCGTATTTGATATTAAACGTTTAAGGCGTTTTAAAGCTCATTTTCTTTAACAGCGTCGGACTCTCCAGACAGAAAGGAACGTTCCTTTGATTGGAGAAAAAACACTCGCCGGTGACAAAAAACACACTTTGTATCCAATTTCCCAAACTAATGGGATTAAACCCTTGTTAATTGCCTTTTCAGCCGGAATCAAACCGATGCATCATGAGAAGAAATTGTCATTTGGAAAAAAAAATTGGTGTCGGCCAGGCTGTCACGTATTTTACAAGAAAACATTAGGTGCTTAATGCCCCGCTGGAAGAGGAAACTAATAGGGTTTCCACAGATGAACAAACTTCTTGGTGTGCGATAAATGCCAGATCTATCAATAAACATCCATGAAAACAGCATTCAAAGCGCCGCGACGAATGAAGAGCAACAAAACAAACCGGGCGTCAAGCTGAGACCGACACAATTCGACAATAAACCTATTATTAGCTAAAGCGCTGGGCTTCGGATTGGAGTAATGGCGCATCAAACGCTCGCAGGAAAAGGTTTTATTTTCGTTCCCTCACGTTCTTTGAAAGCTCCTCTAATCAAAGAGTTTTACTCTGGATGAAAAGTCCAGAATTAAACGACAAAATGGACCCTCAGATTTTGAGCCAGATGGATTTGAAAGGCTTAGATGTACAGTATATAAGTGTGTGTGTGTGTGTGTGTGTGTGTGTGTGTGTGTGTGTGTGTAATTATTTAGTTTAACATTTCAAGCATCAAAATTTGTGAAATGTTATTTTATTACGTTTCGTTCATAATACAACCTGCACAAACTGCATCTTTCGGACCAAGAAAAGTGCGTCAGCATAATAAATGCTGTTTTGTTAAAAAATTATAAATAAAAAAACAATGTGCAATAATTACTTGCTTTGAAGCATCTGCTTGGTTAATAAAACAGAACATATGAGTAAAAAAATAAGTCGCACAATGAAATGGTAAGTCGGGCACTACTTTATAGTCACGCACACACACACACACACACACACACACACACACACACACACACACACACACACACCAATGAGCAGATTTGAAGAATTCTGATATCTTGACGTTAATTTTTTTTTTTTATGAAGTTAAAAAAATTATATTTAATTATTAATATTAACAAATGGAATTGTATGTGACATTAAATATTGAACAAATTGAGTTATCGTGAACTTTACAATTATGCAAAATGCTTGTGCTGCATGTTCCCAGTTCAAAAAATTAGATCATCGCAAATGTTAAGATTACGCAATACAATTAAATTTGTCATTTCGACAAATTGGATTATCGTGAAAAGGTTCGAGTTGCGTAAAACGGTTTTCGCATGTGTTGCCAGTTCGATGAGTTCAAATTTTCCAGGTTGAGTAAAGGCAAAAGGATACATTACGTATTGCTACTTCAACCAATTAGATTATTGTGAATTGATCAGGTTCCATAAATTGGCCATATTGTGTGTTGCCTATTCAACCAATTAGATAATAAATAGCAAAAAGATGTATTACATGTGTGCATTACATGTACACTACTGTTCAAAAGTTTGAGGTCACTTGAAATGTCCTTGTTTTTTTAAAGAAAAGCACTGTTTTTGTCAATGAAAAAAATGTTAAACCAGTCCAAAATACAATATCTAATATCTACATACGTGTATAGAGGCTCATTTCCAGCAACTGTCACTCCAGTGTTTTAATGGTACAGTGTGTTTGCTAATTGTGTCAGAAGGATAGTGGATGATTGTAAAACCCCTGTTTGATCACGTTCGCACTGCTGGAAACTGTTTAGCTGGTTAAACAAGCTATAAAACTTAAAAAAAAACTTAAATAGTTATAAAAGGTTAAATATTAGTCAAGGGTTTAATCCAAAATCGTGGTCGGGGCAGGCAATGGGTCGGTACACAAGATAATCCAAAACATGAACTTAAACAAGACAAGACAAGAGGCGAGAGTGACAGAAAAAATCAACTGACAAACTGAGATGAACTTAAATACACAGACTAACTAGTGACACACAACACCTGGGACAAGGGACACGAAACTAGGTCACAGACAGGCACACAAAAACTTCAAAATAAAAGTCCGTGTAATGTCAAAATAAAAGTTGAACACAGCATTAAGCTGGGATCTGTGACAAGGTTGGCGTCCACCAAACGCTCAAAATGGCCGGAGAACTTTGATGAAACTCAACAGTCTGTCCTTGTTCCAAGAAATAAAGGCTATTCCATGCGAGAAATTGCCAAGAAACTGACGATTTGACCACAAACTTTTCAACTTTTGAAACTTTTTCTATCAATGTTTATCGTAAAAAAAAAAAAGGGTGCAAAATAGCAACCCACAAACTATCTTCAGACCTTTTCTGTGCTATAATTCCAAGATGCCAGAAGGAGATTCTTTGAGAAGGAACCTTCAGTCCCCCGCTGAGGTACCTGCCATGGCTTTGAGCGGAAGTTGAAGACTCATTAATTTTTCCAGGATGTGAAAGCTCCCAATTGTGCAGGGCTGTCTGAAAACATCGCCTACTGCTTTTAGCCTGATAACAAATGTGTCGTTGAGTGGTCTTCTTTGTTACGTCCGGGGAAACCGCCATGGGTCATTTGCTCCGAGGACTCGCAACAATTGTGGGGAGAATTCCATCATTCGCATTCTAAAAAGGAACAAAACTCGTTAAAGATGAAAAATCGGGTAAATTGGGACACAAGCGATGGAAACGCCGACACAATCGTGTTTAATTAAATTCTCACCGAGTTGGACATCTTCATTTTTACGGCGAAACGGATGATATGAGCCAATTATAATGAGCGCTGAGCGTGGTTAAATTTAACTAGTACTTACAAACCTGCAATGCTCACAAATGGTTGTATGATTGATCGACTGTAAAAAAAAAAAAAGATTTGTGAATATAGTTTCCAAAGAATTATGTCTCTTCAAAATGTCTATTTGCGTATATCTATGTCTGTGCAATTGTTGATTTGAGACTCAAATTTCTGGAACTCAAATCCACATGGTAACGATGAATAAATATATTAATAGGTTTTAACGTAATGTAATAATGCTGTTCTGCATGTGAAGCAATTACTAGGAATTTTATCCAATATCATCCAATTCATTCATTGCATCGCTTTCTGACTAGTAGACTTTAATTAAATAAAAGCATTTCATAAAATGTAGCATCAAATATATTTAATTAAGTTGCCAACTTTTAATTGGAAAAAAAAAACGTCATTAAAAAGTATAATTCCCTTATAATTTGAATGTTAGTTCTGGCATGCCGTGAGTTTTGGCTTCTATTAGATGTGGAGTACATGTTTGGACGTCAAAATGGCCGAAAATTGTTGTATTTCATTAGCAAACTTTTCTGAACATATAAATGTCACAAACTGACAAAAACTTTGATTTTTTAAAACGAAAACTACGCAAATAGTAAGCATTTATATTTTAACTTCACACAATGCAACATAATAAAATTGCACTTGAATTTGAAAAGATTTTTGCCTCATTTATTTATTTGTTTATTACCTTAGCTCATTTTTAAAAACGACTTAATTCCCCATTAATTTGCCGACCTCACTTGAACCCCATTTCCCAGCATCCATCACTCCAATGTATTGCATCATCCTTCACTACATTGTATCAATCTGTATTTCATCACTCTTCTTATTCATCATCATTTGCTTGAAGTAAGCCAGTTTTGTTTTTAAACAGATTTATTTCCTCTATCGCCAACACTCTGAATTAATTTGATTGCACGGGTGTCCTATCGTCTCCGGAGAAAACGTAATTTAATTTCCCAACACAGATCTGCAGTGTGTCAACTTGTATTGTTCATTTTAACTGTATTAGTGCTCACAAAAACCAAAAAAAACACGGCAAATTATGCACGTAAACGAACAAATTGGGTCTTTGGTTAACAAAACACTGATTAAGAAGCAAGGCGATATCTAATTAAGACAATCAAGTGAGTAAATAGCGGCGATTTTTCCGGAAGAGCGTAATAACGTGGCTGGAGGCGGAAAAAACTGACGAGTGTCTGGTCCTGATAAAATTCCCAGTCAATCCAATCGAAAAAGCTCCTGGTTCTGTTTTCCACACACTGTGATTTTAAACTCCACACAGAACGAGGAAAAGCCTGAACCGACAGCAGGAGGCGGCTGGTAAACAACATAGACTCCATTACCGCAATCCATCAGGTCATTTACACATGCACAGACCAAACACACGGACCACCTGCAGGTTTCTGGAGCTTCCGATCCAGGACACCTCCACTATATATAGACAGAACATTCCCTTTATCCGCTTTAGCATGTGTCTCCATCGAGCATCCCACCACAATGCCGACAATATTAAGCACGAGAATCCGTTAAAAAAAGGAGAAGCAACTGATAATTGCTTTATGAATGGAAGCGTGAGTTAAATTGGGGAGATTAATCCAAAAGTACTCGGATTTCAGAATTTATAATTGTTCCTATTTTTCCTGGTCAGTTATTGGGATGCAACGATTACGGATTTTGGTTGTGCGATTATAGCCTGAATAATCACGGTTCCACGGTTCAAAACAATATCAGTTAAGAAAATAACATGTAAACTTCTGCTCACAAACCAAATCATACAGGACAAAATGATGATACATTTCTCTCTTTGGACTTAAAAATAAGTGGAAAAAGTCTGATTTTAACAATGAATCAATTAATAATTATTATATTAATGATAATTGTTAATTATTAATGATTAAACAACAATTTTACACTGAAAATAAACAACAGAATAAATATTTATTAAATAAATAAAAAGAATAAAAAAATACTGACTGTCGAAATAAAAACGTATCTACATATTAACTACAGTAAGTATCTCTATTTTAAAGAGTGAAAGGCATTTTTTATATATTACATAACAAAATACTTTTTTGTTGTTGTTTTTTTTTTTTCCTTTTTGGACCAGGGAAGAAACATTGACATTGAAAAGTCTCTAACTGACTCTTGACTAACAATATAGCTTTAAACTAGAGCCCAGAACTTTAAACTAGCGCGCAGCTTAAGTTAAAGTAAAGTTAAAACGTCTAATTAATCACGATTTAGATTTTAGGCCAAATTTAGCCCTAGTTAAAATGTTTGCAAATTAGACTCAGTTTACAGACACAAATTATGCAGACCTTTTGAAGACGAGTTAAGAAATGTTTCATTCTGTTTAATTTGCATTTCCATCTGAAAATAATCCACCGGTTTCGGGCGCATGTCCACTGTTTGTCTCCTTACACTGGATACCAGTTTCTGAAAACACAGTGGTACCTCAATATACAAATATTTTGTAGGGTAAGACAAATTTTGCGTGTAAATGCCCTAATCCTGTTATGATATCTTTTTTGACGTGCGTCAAAAACAAACAATTTTACATTTCCTGCATGCGAGAAGTACGAGAAAGACTGGCTTAATCGTGTAGATGTAACATTTGACCTGTCGTATCTCGAAACAATTTTGCAACTAGAGACGATATTTTCTCCAAGACGCGCTCCATATCTCGAAACTTTTGTTAGTAGAGGCATTTGTAGGTCGAGTTACCACTGTATCCAGTTTGACAACTAAGGCCATTAACGGAGATTTTATCACAACTTAGTATTAAATGTTTATTTTCCGACGCTTCTACAATCAGAGAACCAAAGGCACTTAATAGCTCATAAGCAATGAGGATTAAAATCTCTTCTGAGAACTTTATAATAAACACACACAGGGTCTGGAGGCTTAGAAACTTGAGGACGGACAGACAGAACGACAGATAGATGGACACATAAATGATGGATGGATGGACGGAATCTTGGGCAATTCACAAAAGACTTCTTTCTCCCTGCAGGACTTATTGTTGTAAGTCTGTCGGAAAATCAGAATGTCAGAAAGCACACGGGGATGTTTGAAAGCAGAAGGTCCAGACAGCTTTAAGCACTCAGGCTTTATAAATGTCAGAGCAGAAGCCGACACACACCGAGCTGAAACATTTACATAGTGAACCAGACGCCGCACTACACCATGCATGTGTTGTCGTTTTTTTTTTTTTTCTTCTTTGTGAATGTGCAAACACTTTAGCGCTGCACTCATTTGCATTTAACAACACATGATGAATAAGTGATGCCCGGCAAAGAGACTCGCAAAACCTACTGGTGTCGGAATGTCGGGAACAAGAAGAGAATGTAATAAAAGATATTTGAAAGACACAACGTCTCTTACTCGTGGTTTATTTTGTAGATATTTCTGGCTGTTTTTGAAGGGGTTTCTAATTTGCTGTAATGCCTTGAGCATCTGCGTTTCTGAATTCATAAATTCACTGATCAGCTAAATTAATCAAAATAAATCACGCAATGTTTACCCGAGAATGGAAAATGTAACCGTTGATTGATTTAATTGATTTTGATGCTCAAGTGGTTCACGAAATTTAATCTTCTCAATGACAAAACTAGTAGATAGACGAATATCGGACGAATTGAACTTCATTACCCACAATTCCCACAATGGGAATTCAAAATGGGTGGAGTGGGAGAGATTGAAGCAGAATTAAGATTGACTAGCATTTCATTGGCTGTTAAATGTTAACGGTCTAAACTACATTTTAAAAGAGAAATAGTATTCAGACGATATCGGTATTACATCACGGCATGGGGGGGGGGCATTACATTTTAATAGACCTTAATTACA
>MU204410.1:10828421-10838686 GCA_017309775.1 Paedocypris sp. Pulau Singkep
GAGAGAGAGAGAGAGAGAGAGAGAGAGAGAGAGAGAGAGAGAGAGAGAGAGAGAGAGAGACAGACACAAATGTTAAACTCTTGTATCATGTATAAATCATGATTAAAATGCGTACAGTTTTAGTGACATTCCGAACGGTAGTAACATAACACATTTCTCGTTGGTGGAATTTCTGATGTTGGCTAGAAAAGTCCAAGCCGTTAATCACAACAATGGAGGCCTTTAATAAGTCCTTGACGAGGTTTCAGCTCTTCATCAAAGCTTTACGTTGGCACCATGATTGATGCCCGCCTGTGCCCTTCAGGCTGGCATCCAGAAGCCCACCCCAGGGTTTCCACAGCACTGGAATTGTTGGAGAGGAAGAGAAAAGCTGGAGAACCCAGGAGGCATCACACCACATGATGGATCAGCAAACACTTTCATTTTTCTCCACACCGCCTTCCTTCGATTTCACGAATGCAAAACACATGCTTTATGAATGAGACCACTGGAGTGAGAAGTTAACCGGAAAGTAAGGGAGAAGAATTGCAGACCAGACTGGAATGGTGACATTAGAATGTTAGAGCTATGGATAGATACACATTTAGATTGACCTACGAATGAAAACGTTTAAGGATGAAGGGATGACTTAAGGGTTGGATGGTTGGACAGACACGTTAATGAGTAACATAGAAAGTCAGAGAGAGAGACTGAGAGATAGATAGATAGATAGATAGATGGAGAATAATTTTGAAAGTCAGAGAGAGAGAGATGGATGGATGGATAGATAGATAGATAGATAGATAGATAGATAGATAGATAGATAGATAGATAGATAGATAGATAGATAGATGGAGAATAATTTTGAAAGTCATAGAGAGAGAGAGAGAGAGAGAGAGAGAGAGATGGATGGATGATAGAGAGAGAGAGAGATGGATGGATGGATGGATGGATGGATAGATAGATAGATAGATAGATAGATAGATAGATAGATAGATAGATAGATAGATAGATAGATGAAGAATAATTTTGAAAGTCAGAGAGAGAAAGAGAGAGAGAGGGATGGACGGACGGACGGACGGACGGACGGACGGACAGACAGACAGACAGACAGACAGATAGATAGATAGATTATTTATAGGTTAAATTAACTTTTCGTGTGTGATAAACACATCCATCTTCTCTTTTTCTCCCACCGTACAATCCTTAGAAACGGCAGATTTTACACGGCTAATGCTGTTTCACTATCTGCCTGTAAACACAACAACAAATACCAGTAATTAGACTCTGAAGAATCTCCATCACTTATCAACCAAAGACACGGCACTCGAGCTGGAGGAGGAGAGAAGAGTCGAGACTATTAAAAAGCCTCGGTCATGAGATAATGCCAATAATGCCTCCACCTCTGCCACACATCCGCAGCGCTAAACGCCGATAATCTTGTCAGAAAACACAGGGAAGACGCACAAGATTACGGCTTAATTTCCTTTTAGGTTAATTATATGAAAAGCAGTGAGGTTCCACTGAGCTCACATCACTTCAATTCTTCTTTTATTTGATAGGTGAAAAGAAAAGCACAGTGGCCTGCCGCTTAATTATGCATATCTGCCTATATGCCTATAAAATTCTCGGGTTAAAGATATTAATATTCGTTAAAGATGCCATGAATTGTGCTGTTTTTTGTGAGTGTTTGATTTGACCGAGACCCGGATTTTAGAATTTTGAAATACTGTATATAATATTGTATTTATACAGACCACCCTGATTTCTCAGGCACAAAAAAAAATTAGTTTTTTAAAACGTTTCTGGTTCAATTACGTTAATATTTACCTATACAATGTTTTCTTTATTTAACAAACCTAACTTGTGACACGTATAATTTTGATATTGTTTGAAACAGATATAATAAATAACAAAAAGTCTATTCTAGTGGTCAGAAGAGAATCAAAGCGAAGGATTTTTATCCCCTGTTTAGCAGACTGAGCGTTTTGATTTTTTCTGTTTCTTGGACTTCTTGCCCGTGAACTTCAATTTTGACTATTTTGACTCTTTCTTCAATTACACATTGGACTCGTTTGTAGCTGGTTGTGCTAAGCTAAGCTAACCTGTCGTGGTTTGTAGTCTCTGTTTGTTGTAATATAAAATATTGTATTTTACTGTATTTTGTTTAATTTATCTAACCGAAAAATTGGGCTTATATTTACGCGCAAATTTGAAATCGGCAATTTTAAGTACCCCCCCTCCCAGTTTTTGAGCTTCGGAAATTGGAAAAAAGGGTGCAATTTATTTGCATAAATACGGTAATTGAATTTCAATAAAATGGCCAGATTTGACGAAGATTTTGACGCATTCGTTGAGACTCGTTGAGACGCTTGACGTTTGGTTTATGTGACATTTGGGCGTGGCCAATCAAAAGCACACACCTCCTAGTTAAGTGCACACAAACGTCACAGGCTCAAAATGCACACTCTAATGGAGATTCCCTCGTGTGTTGAAACTGATTTGAATATGCAAATGAGGATGCTTGATAAGGTGGCCACCTCACAGCAGAAGATACCGTTCCGCACTCAAGATCATGACCACGTGGAATTTGCATGTCCACCCTGCCCTACATTCATATTCATATAGCAAAAATGTTATTCAAATACCAGTTTCATCCCCTTTTCGCTTTTGTTTTAGCTTTTATTTTAGCATCGCGTAGGCACTCACGAGGCCTTCATTAGCACTTACAGCAAATCTAAATTCATAATGTGCTGCACAAACACAAAAATGAATGACACTCCAGTCGTTTCCATCGTTGGCTGCAGCTACAGAGCAAAAATTGATTGTTAGATTGTAAATTTAACTCTAAATTTAGAGTTTGTTTGGGTTCATTTGCCTCCAATGAATGCTGATATCCTCAATCAGGCCACGACTCTTTTTGAATCATAATAATATGGATTTAGATCATTGGTAAAAATTGATAATTTCCTGGATTTAGTTGGGTTGAGTTTGGCTTATTTGTCCGAGATTATACGATGAAAAAAATCACATTGCAATTTGTTACGCAATTTTGGAACTATCAAACTAGTTTTCAAGCGAATCACTCAAGCTATTCATCACTATAAGTTACCTAACAACTTAAACAAGCATAAACAAATTATGCAAAAATGAAATGATTCTTTTTTAATGAAATAATTCATTGATTGCATTAATTGTCGCTTTGGATAAAAGTGTCTGCCAAATGACTGTAAAGTAAAGTAAAGCAAAGTTGTGAGACTGCAAATCGAAGATTGCATCGATTAACGGCAAATTCTCAAAGTATGATATAAAGTATATATTGATGTGTGTGTTTGCTTTTACCCAAGAAGGCTGACACATAAAAACCCCGCAAATTTTACCTCGATTATCTTCTTATGTCATTTCCCCCAACTGGTCGAGCTCCATTCCATTTCATTTCACCCATAACTGGTAGAATATACTCGAGCTTATTTGGACAAGACGTGCCAAGCATTCCCACTAAAGACTTCTACCAACACATATTTCTGGTTTTACAAGCCCTATAAAGGTGATTTAACAGCGGTAATCAATGTGTCACTCAGCGGCAGCGGCTGGTGTGGCCGGGTTTGGGCCCAGATAAAGACCACAAGCGAAGACCAGGCGGATTTAATCACATTTTCCACAGTTCTGGTCCCTCAAACTTCGTCCTCGCACTTTAACAGTCCATCCTCTCGATTTCACAGCTTTCTGCTGCACAGACTCTGCTGGCGTTCTCCATGCAGATGCTCACCAGACATTATTAGTGCGCAGACACGCACCAACTCGGGAAAATAACGTTCAGACTTCATTTCGTGAGTTACAATGGACGGCTTCTTGAGTAGGTGCCATGATGGACCAAAGGTTCTAACATTAGAGGAACATTAACATTTTTAAAGGTCTAAGAACCTTTAAAAACAAGTTCTTTGTCGAAAACGACTGTACTCGATTAAGAAATAAAACACAACACGATGGACTAAAGTTAATTTCAAAATAGAGGACACAGACTGATACCAGCTCCTCAACCGTTTCCTTCAGATCTCTCTCAGCTTCTGTCTCTGTCTCCGCTCCTCAGTTTATAATCTTTATTCTGAAGAGAAAAGATTGTAGACTTAACAAGGTTATGCCCAAGTCAGGAAATGTATAGGAAGCAGTTGCAGATGAGGAAAACATCACCATCTATTGTCATTGAGAGCGTGAAGAAGAATCTCAGAAATCAGGACATGGCATAGTTAGGAGCAAAGAGACAGTTACGGGACAAATCTGATTTGAGCAATAAGCATACACACTGAATAGAAAATGTCAAGTAAACTTTTTCATCTGCGATTCAAGCTTACTTAATATTAAACGTTTAAGGCATTTCAAAGATTATTTTCTTTTCTAACAAAGAATCGAACACTTTCCCTCGGTCAGTTAACAACAAGGTTAACAACAGGAGTTAACTGTAATCCGTTTACGGTCCGGAACACTTTAGGTGCAAACGTTAAAAACGGTGAGGCGGGAAAGAAAACAGATTACATTTGAATTTTCACAAACTGGCTCTTTTTTATAGGCTTTGGATATACTCGTAGGTTTCTTAATCCATCACACGCGCAGTTTAAAACGGGATGGAATCTTTACGCCAAGCTAAGTGAATATGTTGAAGTGCCGAGTTTGAGCTTCACATACATCAGCTTCTAAAAGTCCACGGCGTGAATGTGACGCGACCTGAATGGAGGATCAGGTTGTCATCGCGCCGCGGGCTGCCGACGCTCCCGGAGTCATAGAATGATCCATGACCTCCGCTCCACTCCTCCGTGCATTTAAATGTGGAGCTGATCGGTGAAAAAAGATCTTCATTTAAGCCTAAGCTAAAGCGAAACTCCCTCTCGCTCCACGAAGGGATTCGTCCGCCAAAGTGAAAAATCCATCACGCTCTCAGTGACACACACCCCGTAGTGTCCCATATTTCCTGTTTTCCTGCCGTATAATAAGGGAAGTGTGATGAGCTGTCGCTGGGTGTGGAGCACTAATCCATGCAAAAATAAATTTACGTGGGTAAATTGAGCTCAAGCAGAAGCATTACTGAAACAAAAAGCGGCCCACCGCTTCCTGCGTGAATATTCTACGCTTGGATTTAATAATGAGGCTGTTTTCCCCTCACCTCTGCATCCCGGAAACGCTGTAAATATTCATGATGTGAGGTGAAAAACTTTCCGACAGGCGTTTGCTTCGCATTCGCCCGGGAGACAATTGGGGGTGAAGTTGGATTAGTTTAGGTTTATTTAGATAGCGCTTTTCTTAGTTCAGGACCAACGCAAAGTCGCAGTGCGATTTAGAGAAAAAAAAATCTTTAGAAAAGAAAAATTATTTATCTGTGTTCAAAAATTAGGAAAAATAGTCAGTAAAAAAAAGAAAAATGTCCACTGTTCATCAGTGTTCGGATTAGCATGTCTTTCTGCTGCTGGGATCTAACTTTAAGGCGCTTTTACACCAGTAAAAAGTTACACCAATCTTTTTTTGCATAAATCGTACCCCTTTTTTTTCCTCATTTTCAACGCTAAAAAACTTGAAGGGGGGGTGCTTATAATGGCCAATTTCAAACATGCATGTAAATATACAGTACACGCTCATTTTTCCTTATTTCAAGTCATTAGCAATCACAAACTAAATACAATCATTAATATTTCAACAAACACAAACTACAATCCAGGAGCGGTTAGGTTAGCTTAGCTTAGCTTAGCGCTAACAAACGGGTCCAATATTTAATAAAAAAAAACCAGGGAGGAGCTTTCATTCGCGTTAATACAGTATTAATGTGGCGTTAACACAATGAGCCAACACAGTCGTCCTTCTATACTAAATGACGACATGTTGTCTATTCGCGTTGTTTACTTCTGGGATATCCATTGGAATTAACCCACACAGTACTTCAGACAAATCCAAAACCAGTTTAGGAAAGACGTCTAATGACCGAGTGATGTGGATGTTGTCACACGACAAGATTTTGGCTCGTTTCGACAGGTTCGGACCAGAGCAATTACTGTAATGCAAACAGGAACCGTGTTGTTGCGTTAAAGTTTAGTCTGGTTTTTCTGTAAAGTTTGAAGTTTCTCCAAAAGAGTGTGATTGTTGTTGTCTTGAGTCTTAGAGTCTAAATTTATCCATATCGTCATATGTAAGAAAACTGTAGGACCAGTGAAGTTTCCGCAAAGATCTTTCCTATGCATTCCTAGCTCTGTTGCCCTCTTATAAAAAGTCACCAACCTCCGGTCTAGTAACCCAGTGTCAGCGCTGAGAACAGTTGCTCCTGCACCACCGAGGCCAGTGATGGAGCTCACACAAAGAGGAGGATCTCCTCCAGGGGGCTCCAGACTGACAGTGGCAAACTCCCACCCACCCACACGCGGGCACGCAGCCATCTGCAGAAGCTAAGCGGGGCACGTTCTGACTGCACCTTGCTGATAAACGAGCACAAACAAACCAGGTGTCTGCCGGGACCTCGGAAAGCTCTCCAGGCGCTTCGGCAACAGACGCCCGTGGTCCTCCCTTTTATGTGCATGTCTCCATCTCACTGCCAGGCTGTCTCTTCTGTGCAGACACCCACACAATGGAGGCAGAGGGGCTATCAAAAGGAAATGACATGCAGACTGGCACCGGCTCAGTAAGGAAATGTCATTGCAGGCTCGAGGCCTCCAGGAGCTTTCAGCGGCGCCAGGTTGGTGGGTAACCCTGACAATTGCGTGTCAAATCCGAGCGAGAAGATCTGTACGTAACTGCCCACCGGGATTTCAAAGCCTGACCTCTACGGCAAATGAGGTAGAAGCCAAAGGTCAGCCACTGAAAGAGCCAGCGAGGAGAGAGGAAGAGCCGACGCTGTGACCTTCATCGTGTTAGAGAACCAGACTGAACAAGCCAAGACTAGAAGTGTGGCAAAGCAGACAAGGGGACAAAAATAAAGTAGACCCTTGACCGTTGGAAAAGAAAGCACACGACTTATTTTCAAGCTAGCTTGACTAGGAATAAACTATCTTGGGGTCAAAGTTACAGGGGTTTACTGTAATTAGATTATACTGGTCAAAGTCGATTGAGGAAAGTGTGACTACTACAAAATTGAAAACCCATTAGTCTTATAATCTGAGCTAGAAGCGATGGGAGCAAGTTTGCTAAAGAACCCCTAGGATTTAGGATTCTTAAGTATTTTCAAAATTACGACGCCTGGTCATTTGGAAGAAGCTTGATGCTCCTAAACTTCCTGTATCTACAATTGCAAAGTCTATTGACAAAATTGCAAATAAGCTAAATTTGTGTGATTGTTAGAGCTGGATGATTTATTTTCATCTGCATAGCTACAGACTTAGTCGCCAAGATGGGCGGGGCCAGTCTGTCTTGAATCTGTCACTCGTGTCCAAAAAATGTGTCTGTCACTACCGCTGTGCCAAGTACAAATATCTGTACCAAGTATCATAAAGAACAAAGCATTTTGGAATTGCGGCCACTTGTTGCAGAAATGTATCTAATTAGCATTTTGGTGACTTTTGATTTATTGCAGGAAATCTATTGCAAAAAGAGTATCAAAAGGCCAAAAGGCAGTGAGTATGTCAATATGGCCACTAGGGATCATGTAAAAATTCTGCTCTGTATTTAACACAATTACACACACACACACACACACACACACACACACACACACACACACAGTGAAGAGAACTTGCGTGGCAGATCAAACTCCACAACTGCCACAAGTGAAAAAAGACGTTCTTCAGACTGAAGACCATTTTAGATCTTTGCAGCCACTATTGGTAATTTACATGACAGAACTGGGCACATGCTGAGATAATCTCAACCTGGAGAAACAGAACCCTGTTTTTACACACAAACTCAATTGAATTAGAGCATTTGTAGGAACTGTAGGTGCGAATCTAAGCAGCAGAATCCTGCGATCGTCGGACCGAGGTGTTGGATTTAAAGAAGAGTAAAGACTGCAAGATCGCAGACTGTCGTGTCAGATGACACTCGCTGGCTGAATTTAAAACAGGACAAGGTAGAGGGAGATAAGACGCTGAAACTTCTCCCAGAATCCATATGAGCTTTGGCAGTACATCAAGTGTGAATGTTCATTCTGGGCTCTTCACTCCAACAGACAGGTTCTTCTTTTTCTCCACCAATCTGTGCTAAGGCCTACGACTTTTTTAGGCAAACCATAAATACTGAGACCAGTCTGGATGTTCATCTCTGGCACCATATCAAAAGCTCTACTGTAGAACCTGCTCATAAAACCCAGCCTTTATTTCCCTGTTGAAGATTTAACACACTTTTATGACAGTTAAACAATCCGGACAAACTGTTAGGAACAGTTACTACTGGTGTTTTACTGCCCTTACTTTATGCAAACTTCCCTAAAGATCCTCAGTGGTTTTGATGCCTGGCTGGGAAGGGTTTTTGTCATATGAGCAGAGATCTGGATCTAGGTGATGAGATTTGACCCGCAGAACGTAGGAAACCACAAATAATCGCTCAGATCTCTACTGTCAACAGGTCTGAGCGCCACTCAAGCAGTCCAGGTCTTAAAATTGCACTCAGGACTTCTTCAAAAATGGAAACCCATTACCCTTGTAATCTACTGTCAGCTTGACGCAGTGTGAGATAAGAAGCAAGTTTGCTCTGCATCCACTTCTGCACTGTAAGTGTAGTCCTCAACTATCTAATGTGACTTTATGACGTCTGGTCGTTTGGAAAGGAGATGGTTTTCTGATGGCGACTGTTTGATGTGGTATCACCAGAGCGAATTTTGGGCATTTTATGTGGCACAGTGTGCTTCCTCAATGAGAAAGTGAAGTGATGTTGTGGAGATGTTCACTAGAGACCATTTACAAATCCAGTGAAGTGAACAGACACAAACACGGAGCAGTAGGCAGCGTCTTGTAGGGCTCAGTGTCTTGCCCAAGAACACAGTTTTAGTTCAAACTGGACCGGAATACAAACCTACAATTCCTGAGTGGCTGGACCACTTTTGGCCATATTTAAAGAAGAAAGAATCAAAGTATTATCTAAAAAGTAAAATATTATGCAAAAAACAAATGAAGAAATTACAATGGTGACTGAAGACTTTGAGAATTTCAATGAAGCACTAGAATGTACAGTATTTTAACACGTGAGACTTTCTCATCGGAACCGACTACGGTAAAGCCAAAGACCATCGTTTTTTTCTTCATTTACGAAACGGTATTCGATAGCTAACACGGAAACCCCTTCCGGTCTGAATTCACTCCGAGAAATAAGTCAGTCGATCTATCAACTCACAGAACCTCATCAGCTAAAGCTGATTCCATCAACTCAATCCGTTCACTCCCTTCAGCCCTGAGATGGGCTGAGAAGCGACCACGCAGGAGTCCAGTGGTTCGGTTTTGCTCAGCTGGTGAGACCGGTTGGCTGCGAGCGATGCCAAGACAAAGATAAATATGCAGGCAAAAAGCAGAGGGAATAATTACATTCAATACCTCTAAATCATAGTCCGGGCTGAAGTCGGAGCAAAGAGAAGCCAACGAGAGCGCAAACGTTTCCCCGATCGCTTTAGATTCATGGAAGTACATGTGAAAATACAGTAGCCTGCTGTTTTTTGTGGCATTTCGATTCCAGAGTTGTGACCGAAAAAAAAAATATATTATTATTAATTAAACTAAAATCATACTTACCAAGGCAAGGTTTAAAAAATGATGAGTCATAATAAAGTCATAGTGGCAGAAGCTGAAAATCCTCCAGCCGTGAAACAGAAGTCGAGGCAAGAATCAGTCTACCGCTGGATTGAACATTTGCAATTAATCATGAATTTAAGAAATTCACCTGCAAAGTTTAGAAATGGAGCCTTCTCATTTCACGCCTTATTTTTTCTGCAATGGATTTTTTTAAAACCTTTTCTTATTAAAATTGAGAAATGAAGAATGAGCTTACAAAAGCTACAATCATAAAGCTCACTGTCGCTCTTTTTCACTCGCTTTATCTCCCTAAGTCTCTCTCTCTCTCTCTCTCTCTCTCTCTCTCTCTGAAAGATTTACTCTTTCTTGGAGGCTTCATAATAATTATAAATCAGTCAGGCGTTCCATCATGGCCGAGATTGCAGGTCTCTGTCGAATTATCTTGCATTATCTAGATTTTAGTTACTAATCTATGTCTTTTGGAGACACGAGTATAAACAATTCAACAGCTTTCAGCCTTGGCCTAAAATATAATAAGATCTTAATATTGGAAATAAGATTTAAGTTATTAAATATTAAAAATATTCTAACACTCTC
>MU204410.1:10838711-10855413 GCA_017309775.1 Paedocypris sp. Pulau Singkep
CAGTAAAAATGTGCTAACTTGGAAAATAGCTGTCAACTTTAGTGAGTTCTCGTTACAAACCACAACGTAATTCACTCTTTTTATGTGGTAGTAAATACTGCGGGATACTCGCTCGACTGAACTGGACAGGTGGAACCAGAATGTGGCGATTGTCCGGGTCAAACTGAAGCGTAGGAGTAGGTGAATGGAGAAGAGGATATGAAAGAGGTGGTGAAAATGAAACGAGAGATGTAGATGTTAAGGGTTTTGTTGGCGTGGGCGGATTTGGCTAAAAATTCAAAGAAATGTGAAGAAAACTGACACTTGATAAATAATTGTGTATTTTTTCCAAGTGGAGAATGTAACATAACATCATCGTACTTTAATTGGCTTGTAAACAACCGTCAGTCGTCCTTCACTCACACAACGTGAAGACTTGGAAAGCGAGCAAGACGTGAATATGAATGGCAGCGTTGAGCGAATGATCTTTTGCGTGTCGGTTGTTGGCGAGCTCGTTTGATTTGAAGTCACAAATAAATAAACAACGATCTTTTTACGCTTGACATATTTCAGCGACTTTAGCGTTTGATCAGGTGAGACGTCAAATGTCGTTCGCTTGGCAGGTTTAGGTGAGCAATATTTGAGGTAAATTTAATGAGTTTGATTTTTTTACGTAGTTTTACGTAGTATTGCTTTTTTTTGTTTTTTTTTTTGTTTCGTTGTAAGAAGGAGCAATTTAAGCGATTTGTCTTAACAGGAGACAATAGATGTTTAAATTTTGTTTAAAAAGAGGTGTTAGATGTTTTTATACACATTATTCTTAATTTCACATTATTTAGAACTCAACCCGTTAGTACACAAGCTCCAATCAACAAAGAATGCAAATATATGAGTATATTAGGGTTGTGGTCTGTTTTTCAACATATCCGAAGAGAAAACATTAGGAAAAAGTATCATTTGAGATTTCATTAAGCTTAAAAACTTCATTGGATTCAAAGATTATCGCATTGGCTGCAGTAGTGGATAGTTCCTCTCAAAGTAAAAACGTTAAGTAGGTTCAAAGTAAAGTTGACGCTAAATTTTTACCTTGATCCAACGAGACACTTTTATCAGTGTACAAGTTGACAGAAAAAAGCAGCGACGTGTCCGTCAAGAAGCTAAGTGCTGTTGGTTCGGACTCTTCTGGCTCTTTAGAGCTGGACTCCAGGGAGAAGAGCTTAAACCCAGAGGCACCGAGACGCTAAAAACCCAGACACACTCCAGACTCTCTTACAGCCTCATCAGCAATCCCCTTGGAGCGTCCTTTCACACCATCCTTACTGTGGAACACGCTCCACTGTTGTGTTCCTCCACACGCTTAAACATATCTGACCTCTTCTCGCCAATGGCAGGGCAACCATCTCCCTCCAGATTGCCCTGCTCTTTTCCACATCCAAGTCCTGTCTTTCTCCATCAGCCCGTCTTGTTATTTACCGACAGCACACACTGGAAAAAAAATTCGCCCATTGGGTGAACTCAATTCAATTTTTGGGCGGGATTTTCAGCTGTAGCTCCGCCCCAAATGACACATACGCATTGTAAATTAATGGAGTTAGTTCTACTCCATTTTATGAAATGTAGCTACAATAAAATATATGTGAGCAACACAAGCTTCCCATTGGCTCCTCTATGCAAGACTCTCTCTCTCTCTCTGTCTGTCTCTTTCTCTCTCTCTCTGTCTGTCTGTCTCTTTCTCTCTCTCTCTCTCTCTCTCTCTCTCTCTCTCTCTCTCTCTCTCTCTCTCTCTCTCTCTCTCTCTCTCTCTCTCTCTCTCTCTCTCTCTCTCTCTCTCTCTCTCTCTCTCTCTCTCTCTCTCTCTCTCTCTCTCCTCTCTCTCTCTCAAAAAGCAGAATGAATGTAATAAACGTTAATATATTTACAGAATCAGAAACTTTATAGGTCTTTTTCCTCTTTAACATATATTAGCATAAATATATAAATATAAGAAAAAAATTCATGACATGAGTGAAACATAGATAAATAATGTTATGTTAATTATGTTCTTGCGTATGTATTGCACATATAAATACATTGTGTATATACAGTACGTACGTTTATGAATTTATTAAGTGCTTTCCTCTTATATATTCGAAGACCGATTCCTGACAGTACACGTCTTTTTTCTATCAAAGATGCTTCCTGGCTCCATATTGCACAAAGTATAGAAATACTACGAATGATCTATCCATATTGTTAAGTACTGTTATTACAGTATTGAACCCATATCTACATTTTGTTCATTTCTTCTGAACATTCTGTATTTTGTAACTTGCCTTTTGATATATTGCATTTAATTATTTTCATGTATTTTACAATTTTTGTTGTTGGGTTTGATTACTAGGGTAAGTAACACAGTGTGAGGTGCTTTGTATAAATTTGAACAATTACTTTGCATAAATGTAAATTTGTGGATTTTCTAAAATCTATACACTGATCTTACGTTTTAATAATTTGGGCACCAGATATAACAAATTCATTCCACTTCTAAACGCTAATCCTATCAATCATCCATAACCACAAGTAAATTAAACACAATTCATTCGTAAAACAGTATAAACTCATTGTAGAACTTTCTTATAAAAAAACGTCACGACGACACTTACATTTGACATTATAAATATAAATATTTCCAGGCACGCTCAGTAATAACTGAATAGTATTATTATTATTATTATAAAATTAGTTGAAATTACCAGTCAGAAATGTTCTTGTGAGAACCAAAAAAAAAAATCTTTTTAGATTCTAGATTTAGAATGAACTATTTATTGCTTTTTAATTGCAAAATAACATATCACTTATTCATCCACTTCCAAACAGCGATAATGTGTTAGACTCTCCCATCCGAACTCCATAACGCAATCGAGTCACGTCTCTCTCTCTCTCTCTCACCGTGGATTCATGCATCTTCAAAGCACGAAGGCCCTTCTCGCCGCCACTGTTCAAATCCGCATTCTTTATGCCGCCACGCACAAACTCCAACACGAGTGCGATTTGTTATTCCCCGTGGCGGTTCTGACTATTAGCCCTGTGCTCCTGTTGTTCCGATAAAAACCACAGCAGAAAACAATAACTTCAAACCGAACCTCGCTCCTTCTCTAATCTCCTGGCTGGAGAAAGACATCAGAACAAGAGGTGGCGTCTCAATCGCCCGCATTTACATTCCATTACTCCGCTGTAAAAAAAACAACCACACACACACGCCATCATTAGATTAGCGGCTAATCCATTGCATTTATGTTAGCGTGGTGGCTCCACGCGCGATTTTATCCGTTGTAGCAAATTTACATTGTGCTAAAAGTGCATTGGGTGTAGCTAATAACAGGAGAAATGTCACCCTCATTGTTACGAGTGTTTAGCAATCCGTCTCATATTTACACGTGATTAAGTTAAATAACAAAATTAAATTGTGTTAAACTTGAATAGCATTGACATGACGGAACATGAACGTTGACACCAGAAAGAAGACTTCGAAATCCCGTCTGCGGTCAGAAATTTGAATCTGATATCTTAACCAGGCCATTCTATGTCACTGGTTATACGTGTCATACCAACACTATGTATATATGTATTCGTATAGCAACGATGTGCAACCACGCCCATTCATATTCCTTATCTCTTTTTATTGTTTACCATTGTGGCTGCGGCAAAATGTAAATTTCTCATTGTTGGGACAAATAAAGGTTTTCTTCTTCTTCTTCTTAAAAGTATTCAATTATTCTATTATTAAAGCTGTAACAATGTAACAAACCATGTAACAAATATTGATAGTGATTTTGTGTGTTTTTCCCCCAAGTCAAGCTAAGTCTGAAAACACAAAGCTGAGACACACAACATTACCAAAAAAACCCACTGTACCCGAAATGTTACATTTATCCTCAAATCCAACAATAAAGTGATTACAAAAATCGCAACAAGCTACAGAAACCGTCTCAAAACCAGTAAATTCGACAGATTTCCTCTATATCTTCAGTGGGTTTTGAATTCCTGTGAACGGCAGAGAATGAACAACCAACAATGCAGATAAGCGGTCAGATATGGACTAGCAAAAGCGGCACTAAACACATAATCAATGCCGAGGCCTGATTATAATTTCATAATGATGAGCGAAGTATAGGATTTGGGCGCTTTCCCAGAAACACCTGGGCTTTACGCGTACGACAAATCCATAACTGGTGCCAATTAAATAAAGAGATTTGAATTGTCGCAAAGTGGCTATATAAATGTCTTACGAGCATGACAAACATCAAAATAAGCCCACAAATATTGCAGATTTCACAATATTCCATCACATAATGTAACAATCCAGACGATTGTCGAAAGAGTTGTCAAATTGTATTTTGTACAACTCAAATGCAAATTCTATTTGTGAATTAATTTGGAAGGTCAGCTAAGGAGATAAATTCGAGGGGAAATAAGATAGATTGATAGATAGATAGATGGATGGATGGATGGATGGATGGATGGATGGATGGATGGATGGATGGATAGAAAGATAGATAGATAGATAGATAGATAGATAGATAGATAGATAGATAGATAGATAGATAGATAGATAGATAGATAGATAGATAGATAGATAGAAAGTTTATTATCATTCCACACATAGTATACAAGGAAATACTCAGGTGATACGAGACGTTGTTCCTCACTGGGATGTCAGTGCTAAACAAAAAGATAATACATATTATATAAATATAAATATAATTTATATATAATATATTTATTATATAACATATCATTTAAGTATGTAGCTTTTTCCAACTTTTCAGGAGTTAAAGGAGTGTGAGAGGATTGAGTTTAACAGAATTGCAATTATCGCCAAAGTGAGTTTAACCGAATTGTTTTATCCCATAATTGTTTATTGTAAATTATCGCTCCACCCTGATTCTCACGCCGATTCTAAGATACACTCAAAAGTGGCGTCATCTTTGGTTCAGCGAGCGAGAAGCCACAGCAAAGAGCCGGCGCATAATTCCCTACATCTTTTCCGTTGCTTTTTTCCCTCTAAACCGTTCAACAAAAAGTTCAACAAACCCACTTAATCAACCACCCGGGCGCCGTGGCATAAATATTCATGGGACGGGCTGCATAGGTAAGACGGCGGGTAAATCTACGGCAGAAAGATGTACCTGTCAGGCCACATCGCACAGCCACAACTCACCTTCCCCCAATCAAGCCACTGTCCATCACCTCATCCCAATCCTACCCGAGAAAATACTCCATCCCGCCTCATCTCCCCATTCTGCGCTTTTTGCCGCGATGCGATTTTGTATATATTTATGGCCGAAACACTTTTTGGGGATGTGATATATTATACTCGCTTATAAAACATACGTATGTTAAATATTTATGATTAATTTTATATTTTATTATAATATTTGAATAATTTAAATGCATATTTATATATTTAATTATATATATAAAATAATTTTTATATTTTATTTTAGTGATAAAAACACATGACAAAATACAAAAAAAATATTAAAATAATAAACGTGTATTATTACAAATAATAATTTTATTTATATAATAATAATAATAATAAGAAGAAAAATAATAGTCACTCACCTTTGGTAAGGCGAGTGCGTAATAACAATATTAGTAGTATATTTGTATATTTAAAACAAAAAAGTCTAATATAATCTATTCATTTGTCTTCTACAACACTTCTTCTATTTTCCAGTAACAATATTTACAGACATTACACACCAGCCTATATATATATCATATTGTGGCTATTTTAAAAATAAAGAACCGTAACGGGGTTTAGCATGGAACGGATTTATGATGCTTACCGATATGTATATCAGAGATTTTTAATACAGTCCGATATAATCCGATAGTTTTTTTGGACTGATATCGGACTGATTTCCGATATCAGATTGGATATAGATATTGTATATAGATATCAGATTGGATATAGATATTGGATATAGATATCAGATTGGATATATTCCGATATAGATTGGACTAATATCTGACCGATTTCTGATATGAATATCTGATCGGGACATCCCTAGTTATCCCAACGTGGAAATGTCCCTTCTGTGGGACGTATAAAAGACAATCTTATCTTATCTTGCGTATCAAATTATACCAGATTTCTGGACCAGGTTGACACTGATCTGACTGGTATGTGCTCGGATTGCCTAGGTAAGTCAGAAGAGAGAAATAAAAGTGGCCTGAGCGAGATGTGTGGCCTTAGTGATAAGTCTTTATACACCTGTAATGAAAAAAATGGGAACGAATCCAGTAAAAGATAACGGTCAGGGACACGGCGAGATCCCTTGTGGTGGGATTGGATGACCCTCAGCATCCGGTAAACACGGCCGAGTAAACAGGTCATTATGAAAAGTGTCTTTCTCACTCTGAAGTGAGGGATTAATGGCCGCGGTGTAGAAGTCACAGACGTTAGGTTTGCACAAGCCTAAAAATAACCGTCACAGACATCTAGAGAATCCCTCACCCTGGACATGTTTAATGGCCATTGTTTCTGCCGCGTTAAACCACATGGGCCAAAGTGGCTCCAAAATGTCTCCCTGGCAATTAAGAGACAAAAGACGCCACAACTTGGTTCGGTCCAACGTGGCGGGGCGAAAATGCGTGTCCCACTACGCACTTACCTCGTTTCCCAATTAAAAAGTTTAATGCTTGTGCAGTTTGACACTTTTATGGTGCGAATGGTGCATGAGAGATTGAACTCCTCTCTTGACACTCTTCGGGGCGACAAACTCGACTTTGGGAAAGCGGAGGATTGTTTAGTTTAGCTTCAACCGCAATTAAACTCAAATGAAGAGGGAAACCTGGTCCTCCTGCGAGTTGTCACGGAAAAGCTGCGATGTGTGTAGTAGTCAAATCTCGACCTGCTTTGGAACGATAGGATATGATAAAGTTGGAGCCACATTATTCACGGCTTTATTAGTCAAAAACGCAGATTGTCTTTCATTGACTTTATTTGGGCATTTGATTGTAGGGCTGCACGATTCTGAGAGAAAACCTAATAGCGATTTTTCTGAAAAATATCGCGATTGGGATGTGATTTCGCTACTTTCAAGTGCACAGAACTAAAATTATGAATACAAAATGTTATTTGATGCTTCATGACTACTAAATACCCGAATCTGAAATTACCTTAACCACTTGGCCATTTGTTTTTAAATGTAGATTTTTTTATTATATACAATTTGAACTTAGTCTGACATGTAGCATTGTTGTCATTGGCACTGAAAAGACGTTCTGATGGCATAGAAAAGTACATTTACTTTGAGAAAAGGTGAAGCCTTTTTAAACTTAAAAATGAAAAAAATGAATTATATTCATAATTATTTAGAATAGTATTTATATAAAGAACATATCCTGAGAGGTTTTAGAACATGCTGGTTTTTTCTCCCAGTGGGTCATATGAATCGAAAAAAAACATGTCCATTTCGGACGAAAAAACTCTTTTCTCTATTAACTTTTCTCTTTTTGGACTGTGAGATTTTTCTATCTATGCTTTTCCGCGTTAAGATCAAGCAACTGCGCCATTTCGCTTCGGTTTTGTTGCCATTTCTGATTGGTCAGCAAGGCAAAAACGAGCGATTCAACCATTTTGATTGGCTAGTAGGTACATGTCACTCAAACGTCAGAGGCGGAGGGGAAAAACCTTAGCCTTTTAAGATTGGATTATCGCGGGAGTTAAAATCTCAATATCGATGCGATTAAGGTTAATCATCCAATCTAATTGTCCGCCATTCCACACCAACTCCTATTCCCCGTGACCCAGAACGGTAAGAAGAGGAGGAAAACCAACAAAGAACAACCATGAACCTAGTTTCAGAGGAGACACACAACATCCGTCTTTTGTCGTAATCCCTTCGGCCAAAACACCGCTAGATCATTCAGCGAGTGGCACAACATCTCTCCGGCCCCCAGACGCTCGACTCAAGGCTCCTCCAGCACATTACGTCCGAGTTTATCACCCTGGCCCATTACTCTGAGCGCGTGACGGCTCACCAGTGAATATATGCCAATAACCCAGAGACAAGGGATCCGGAAGAAGGATTAATTGGACGAGATGAATGCAAGAGGCCGGCGACGGACGCTCTGCCGATCAAACGGGGAAAATTGGAAACCGAGCACTTCAGCTTCAGCGCTCAACCTGGTCCGGGTTTAATTGCCGCCAACCCTCAGAAACGGCTTTTCCATCTGTGCCAGGCTAAATTAGTCGGCGGGTTGAGCGTTTGAAGACGGCGGGAAGGTTAACGCTCGCGGTGTCGGACAATCAGCCCGTATTTGCCTTGTTAGGCAAACAAGACCCGGTGGCATTTCAACGAGGTGGCCGAGTGGCGTGGGTGGCGGGTTCGCTCCCACTCCGCAGTCGGTCTCGTACTCTATTAGCGCCGTGACGCGCCAAATGATCTCCCATTGATTCACTGGAAGCGGGGAAGGATAAACAGCCGGCGAGCACGGTGTTTCCGTGGCGAGTCTTGAAACTGACAGAGGCCGTGACACGGGAAGATGGAGAGAAGCTGCTAACCATCTGAGCGAGGCTGGTCAACGTGATGGTGGGAAGAAAGAGAGGTGAGGCTTAGTCTGTCCACGTGGGACCAGAGGAGCGGAAAATTGTGTCCAGCAAAGCGTGGAGGATGTGACAGCCGGGACATGAAAGTCTAATGAAAACCCAACCTAATGCGATGCATATTTTCAGGGAACCGACCTGCAGATTCCAAGCTTTGAGGCGATTCACACGTCGGGAAAGAACGTCAAAATTCTTTTTTTACTTTTTTTTTATTTTTTTATTTTTTTCAAAACTCTTTACGGAGGTTTGTCGCTCACCATCATCGGTGCTTCACTGCCAATCACATCAATGCCGACGCTTCTATAGGTCAACTAACAGTGTATCTTACACTTAGCCACTTTGTGTTGGTCTGGAACTAAGAAAAGCGCTAGAAAAACAAACGTGAACACTTTGATTCGAACACATCAGTTGTGATGTTGCAAACACGAGGAGATTGATTGATCAAATGTAAATGTAAATGTAAAAAATTGATTGATCCGGCTTTTCAATGTAACACTATATAAGGAGAAAATTCCAATTCAAAATGTTCAAGTTCAGTGCATTTGTAACTTAAACTTCAATTTAGGTCAAATCCCCATCACTACCAAGTTATAAATAAAATTGATCAATACAATGTAGTTCGTCAGCAATGTTTTAAACAACTGACCATCATTGAAACATTGAAATTAAATGTTGTATATCAAAAATATTAAATTCAAGCGTTTCACCAGTTGCAACAGTGTTTTTGTGTACATTTTTTTTCTTTAAATTAATAATAAAATATTAATAAAAATAGCACTTCAATCAATAAACTTTTTAAATTTACTTAGTTAATGAAGTCAGTTTATGTTTTATGTATGATTATTGGGGCTAAAAAATGCAAAAACAAAAACAAAAAGTATTAATTATAAACAAATCCCAAAAAAAGAAAGGGCAATTCTTGAATGGTACCATTAATCATAATATCAACTTTTAAACATCTAGTATTAAATATAAAGAAATAAATGAAACCAAATATTAAGCATTTCATTTTTCATAGTCATGTTTTATGAAAGTAGCAAACTGGCACAAATAAAATCCTAAATTTACAGTAAAAATAGAATCAAACAGAAGAAAGCAATTATTCACTGTAAATAAACAAAATGAGATGATAAAAAAATGACATTTGGAACAACGTGGTTTGTCTCACCTTGTGACCTCTAAAAGCATAAAACCATCAACCATTACCCTTTATTTCTCGAAAGAGTGCGAGCATTCGCACCGGCCCTGAAACGATTAAACACTTTGGTTTCACAAAAACATTTGTAAAGCTCGTACTAATTTGCACTTTCGAAAGAATGTCTGATTCATCCCGTAAACGCAGGCATGGGTTTCTTCCGCATCTGACAAAAACAAAAAAAAGTTTTCATACTTAGTCCTTCGATAAGATCCACCAATCACGTATTTCTACAAAATCTGCACTGCAAAAAATACATTCTTGACAAGATAAAAAATCTTGAAATTAAACAATAAATCTTGTTATTTTCGCCTACAAGATAAATTAACTATGTTTGGATTCAGAGTGAGAGATGACTTTGCTTATTTCAAGAAAATACAGTAGGTAGAAAAAAATGCTAATTCTGAAGATAATTTACACAAAATCGAGACATCTAGACAGTGTTTTAGCACGGAACTTCCTGAAACAATAAATGTCAAGTGAAATTTTCTTACTTTAAGAGCACAATGTTTTTAAACTTAGGAAACTAGCTACTTTTCTATATATAAAGGCAACGAGAACAAGAACTCCAATGCAGTAACAAATCTATCGTGTAGCAAGATAATTATGTCTGGTTTTCGAAAATTTTCTCACCCTATTTGCAGATAATTTTACTCAGTTAAATTTTGTTCTACTCATTTGTTTTTTTTATTTTTGTATTCATTCACTTGGATTTTTTGAGAAAGGGAGAAAGCCAGTGCACAATCGCATCTGCGAGAGGAAGGAGTCGGAGAAACCCCGAGCGAGAGAGCGAGCGAGTGAAAGAGGGAGAGAGCGTGACAGGTTAAGAGGATGAGCGCCCGTTCGCCCGACACCCGTCTTGAGAATCACAAATTCGTAGAGTTCAAAAGTGTGTCCGCAACCATCCGCAACAGCAGCCGCCGAAAATAGACTCGGCAAAGCTGCTTAAACGCCAGAGATTTGTGATACGCTAATCAACAAGCCCTTCCTGCCACATCAGCATCACGCCAGTTTCCGCCGCGAAGCGGAAAAAGGTTGGGATTGGGGATTTGTCTTCTTTTCTGGGAGCACGTGGCTTCAAAGGCGTTTGAGAAGAGAGAATCTTCGTGAGAGAAGAGCTTAGAAACCACACTACAGGGTGTTCGTCGGGCTCCTGAATGACTCCCATTGTTCAATTTCGCTTCTAATACGCGGCCGACGATAAACGGCCAACGCAAACCGCCACTTCGGCAACTTTAATCTGCGCTTAAGAGCTTCTCCGTGTTTTACGCCTTTCCAAAGATGCTTTTGTGAGTTTCTTGAAAAACACTTGACTGGAAAGGATGGCGGATTTTCGTTGACGAAGACGGTTTAGGAGGCGCGAGAGAATCCTTGAGAATGAGGCATTGATTGCGTTGGCAGGCAGGTTGAACTTTAGACCTCGGAACAAGAGACAAGGCGGGTAAAAAAAAAAAAAGCTCATTCTTCTTACTCAACAGCTCCATCAAGTACGATAAATCGGATGGTTTATCTTCAAAAGGCGGCGTCCAACACAACGCTGTTGGTGGCGATGTTCCTCTAAACGGCCATTGAGGTTTGCTAATGCTAATCCGCTAGCTGTGTGGTCAATTAGGAATTTCTGGCACTGCATCGCCATCTAGGTGGAGGGAGTGAGTAGTGCGGATGGGCGACAAGGCGAGCGAGCCAGAAGCTGGAGGCTTTGAAAGATCACAGCCGAGAAGCTTCTCCTCACATCTCATCCGCTTCCTTAACCTCGGAGACGGAGAAGAGGAGATGGGTGTTAATCACCAGCCAGATCAGGCCCGGCTTCTTCCTTCAGAGACGTATCAGTGTGACATATGGAAAGGATCAAGAGATGTCTGTTCACTTGACTGATTCGATTATTCCTCATCAGTGCAGAAACACAGATCAAAGCCGCGAACGGCTCGGCCCAATCGCTGACGTCTCCAGTCTCTCTGTGAAATCGCAGCACACCAGATGGAGATCTAGGATTCGAGATTTTTCGGGTTGAAAATAGGCTTTCGATGAAGGACAATGGTTTGTGATAGCGGCGTTTAAAAATCAACATTATAATAGGCTTTTGAAAATTAACTTGCTATTTTGCAAGATGGTTCTATAAGTGGATGCATAGATTGAAATGTATTTAAAAAATGAATGGCGAAAAAACTGGATGGAGGACAGATGGATGAATGGATGGATAGATAGCTAAATAGCAGGATGAATGGCTAAATTTAAACGATCTAAATTTAAACTGGGTCCATAGGTTAATGAATGGATGGATGGATGGATGGATGGATGGATGGATAGATGGATCAAAAATAAATGGGTCCATGGATAAATATAATTGAATGAATAGATGAAAAAGTTGTTTGATGGAATGATTGGAAAATAACATAAAATCATATTCAAATAATGAATGGATAGATAGCATTAGAAAGCTGAATAGACATATAATAAAATTGCTGGATAAAATGCTGGATAAGATGGATGGATGTTAGATGGATGAAATGGGTGGATGGCTGGATTATGTCATATCATTATATCAATAAGGATGACACATAAAATATTCAATTGATGTATGGATTGATGGATGGATGGATAAATAATACCTGGATTGATGGATAAATAATAATTGGATGAATAGATGAAAGGTTTGATGGACAGATGGAAAAATATCAATATAAAAAAATACATATAAAACCATATTCAAATAATGAATGGAGCGATAACATTACAAAGATGAATAGATATTGTGTGTAATAATGTTGAATGGATGGATGGATGGATAATATCAAAAATAGATGGAGATATAAAATGTTAAATTGACAGGTGGATGGATGGATGGTAACATTAAAACGACGGATAGATATATATATATATAATAACACACCATTAGAATAATGAATGGAGAAATAAATACACACATTGATTTTTTTATTTATTTATTTATTTTTTCATATCAAACAAAAGTTCTAAAGATAGGCCGAAAAACAGACAGACCTGATAGAAAGTGAGATGAGAGGATGAAAAGACAGAAGGACAAAAATGACAGTTACTGAATTAGAAAAGTTAATTTAATTACGATTTGATAAGTTTTTAATTAAATTTGATAAATTAATTACGATTTGAGCAGCTTTCCAGATGTTTTAGCGGAAAATCACAAGTCTGCTCAACACAAAACCGGTCCATCCCTCCATCTTCATCCCCATCATCCATCACCCGACCTCACATCTCTGTCACGCATTAGTCCCGCCATTAGTATTCGCCGCTCGCTTTGACTACATGAGGAATCCTGCAGCCTAAGCATCTCCAGATAAACACGCATCATGTTCGGCGTGACATCCTGTTGTTCTCGCCGTGAAATCTGTGTACGTGTGTGCGTCTCTGATACCAATCGCCATCTACACAGGTCACCGTGTGCACGCAAACACACCACACACACGCGGGTAAACAACAAGTCAGTACGGAATCTGGCGGAGGCTGTGTTTACAGTGCGAGGATGCGGGACACGCCTTTAGATCATGTGACAAGCCTTTATTTTCATCTAGGGACGCGGGTAGTCGTGATGACCGATGGACTTCACTTCCCAGCATCGTATGGAATCAGTTTAGTGCCAAGAAGATTCGCGAGAACCTCGATTTGAGAGAGGTTCGCTTTGACCAATCAGAGCAGAGGGCAACTTTATGGTGGTTGTTGATGTGAATGTTGAACAAAAAAGTAAACCATGTGTGCTTCATCGTGTAACGTGTATACTTTTCTATATAGTTTTTTTTTTTTTAAGACTTTTTAATTAAATGAAAAGGCAAGATAGTTGCATTATAAACCTGCTCAAGAACGGAGGCGAAATCAAGGCCAGTGGGTGTGTGAATATTCGTGACCTGCTCTGTGATTGGCTGACAGTCCCAGGGCTTGGTCCCGCCCAGAGTGTCGGTAATAAATATATAGATAGATAGATAGATAGATAGATAGATAGATAGATAGATAGATAGATAGATAGATAGATAGATAGATAGATAGATAGATAGATAGATAGATAGATAGATAGACAGACAGACAGACAGATAGACAGACAGACAGACAGGTAGACAGATATAGATAGATAGATAGATAGATAGATAGATAGATAGATAGATAGATAGATAGACAGACAGACAGACAGACAGACAGACAGACAGACAGACAGATATACAGATAGATAGATAGATAGATAGATAGATAGATAGATAGATAGATAGATAGATAGATAGATAGATAGATAGATAGACAGATAGACAGATAGACAGATAGACAGATAGACAGATAGACAGATAGATAGATAGATAAATAGATAGATAGATAGATAGATAGATAGATAGATAGATAGATAGATAGATAGATAGATAGATAAATAGATAGATAGATAGATAGATAGATAGATAGATAGATAGATAGATAGATAGATAGATAGATAGATAGATAGACAGATAGACAGATAGATAGATAGATAGATAGATAGATAGATAGATAAATAGATAGATAGATAGATAGATAGATAGATAGATAGATAGATAGATAGATAGATAGATAGATAGATAGAAGACCAGACTATCCAAAAAGAATTAGAATACTGTGAGATTGAGATGCTGCTTGCTTTGCTTTTTAAAGTTGTGCGTGTATGTGTGTGTGTGTGTGTGTGTGTGTGTGTGTGTGTGTGTGTGCGTGCGCTTAGATCCCTCCAAAATTCCCTTAGTCCCCTTTTAGCGAGGGAAGAGGCGGAGCGAGGGATCTTCTGCAAGCCTGGCGTGCCACAGTGTTTGAGAAGTGGATTAGAAGATTCCGGATTTTGCGGCTCTCTACGCAATTATCTGCCTGACGGAGGGATGATCTATGCAAACACAGAAGAGTTCACCGAGGAAGAAGGAGGCAAGAACATCGACCAACAGGAGAGCTGACAGCGTGAGAGCTGGATCCTCGGAAGCCATGTTCTGGAAAAGCTGAGGTCAATGAGGTGAAGCAGAACACGGGCCAGATGAGAAGTCAACGAGAGATGGGAAAGAAGACGTTGTCCACCGCGAATACAATTCGGCCGGTTTTTGGCTGAGGTAAGCAGTTCTGAAGATTGCAACCAAGCATCTAAAAATGTGTCCCGACGATCACGTCTCACACAGTTAGACGTGACTCACAGGTTCTGACATCAATAAGTCAGACGAGCCGCAGTGACACTTGATATCATTGATGTCGCGGCTAGCGCTTTGCGAGCTACACGTCATGTCTGACAGCGCCGCATCATCACAAACAACAAATTGGCAGAACAAGACACTTGAAAGCGAGCGAATCCTCTAGTGCACATCTTCATCACGTCACCGCACGTCTGGTCTTGCCGGGATCTTTTTGAGAAGACGACACGGCGCCTTTGCTTGGTTTTGAGCTCGTCTGTGAGCTCGTCTTCTACTCTCCTGGTTTCTATTAGAAAATAAAACGGTTCAGACTATCAAAAGGCAAAGCGGTTGGGACTATCATCTGGTGAGACGTTTAGCAGCCTCGCCAGATGTTACACCTCCACCGTTTAGAAAGCCTCTGCGTCTACAACATCCGCCTTGACGCTACAAACATCAGCTTCCCCTGGAGCTTGAGATCCCAAAATAGAAGCAAACCAAGCCTCAGCATGGTTGAGACTTTGGAATGTCACCGAGATCCATCGGAGTCCAACGTTCCGAAGAAATGCGGCAAGTGCCTTGACCCTGATGCTCCACACGTCAAACGTCTAGTAATCACCCTTTACAATCAACCCACTCGCACGCACAACTTATCTCCAGGCAAAGAGAAACGCAATTAGGGCGGAATCAAGCCCAGCCCGCACAGGAAGTGGTGACCTTGGAGCGGGACGGGTTGCGAGTACAAAAGAGGACGGACAGAGGCGCGTTCCATTCAGATCCACCGCTGCACTAATGACTGTGTGCTCTCATTATCTCCATCATTACCGGACCTTCATGCGCCGTATTGTGCTCAACAGCTACTGTGCAAATTAATCAAGATTTCTCACTCTGGTAAAACAAGTTTCCTCCTAATGGCCTGGAAGATGAGAATCCGAGGTTGGGAAGAGTCGCCGGGCAAGGTTAAACGGGGCAGCTGGGGCTCGGATGCTCAACTGTGGGAAAGTCACTGGAGGTTGTGATGGAGACCAGCAGGTCACGGTTTGACCGGCTTAACGGTGACATTTAACTCCGGCTAGAAGGATTCACTAACTGCCGCAAGAGGAAATGCCAGGGAGGAATATTCGCACCTAGAGAATCGAGGTGGACAGACAGGTGGACGAATCAATGGAAAGACAGAGAAAGGGATGGATGGATGGATGTTTAGACATAGAGACAGGTGAATAAATAGATGGAAAAAATAGATGGAATTAATAGATGGGTTTAGACGGAGAGACAGACAGACAGACAAAGAAGAGGATGGATAGGGGTTTAGCCAGACAGACAAACAGAAGGACAGACAGACGGAAAGACAGATGGACCGAAAAATGGTTAGACATTCAGACGAAGGAATAGAAATGAATAAACATGTTATAAACAGATATACATTCATGTCATTGTTTTTCTTTTTTTTCTTTTATTTCTATATTTATGCTAATATATGCAAAATAGAGGGGGGAAAGGCGGAGTCTGACCAAGCTAAATTCCTTGTTGTCACTTTCAACTTGGCCAATAAAGTTGATTCTGATTCTGAAAACCAGTATTGTGCCACAAGAGCGGCTCTACCAAAAAGAGAATTGTAAAGGTGCGCGCTGTCTCTCAGTCTAAACTGCCAACCATCAATTTGTCTCTCTCCATCTATCCATTCACCTGTCTCTCTGACTCGTCAGCGCGCAAGAGGGAGAGCAAGAGAGAAACCAGTCTCTCTGTCTCTGTCTCTTTTTGTCTCTCTCTCTCTCTCTCTCTCTCTCTCTCTCT
>MU204410.1:10858249-10884545 GCA_017309775.1 Paedocypris sp. Pulau Singkep
GGAATCAGAAAGACAGATGGGAAGAGAAAGAGACAGACAGACAGACAGACAGACAACTGAGCAGATAGAGACAGAAAGAGAGACAGAAAGACGCACAGAGAGAGAGAGAGAGAGAGAGAGAGAGAGAGAGAGAGAGAGAGAGAGAGAGAGAGAAGAAAGAAAGACAGACAGACAGAGAGAGAAAGACAGGGAATCAGAAAGACAGATGGGAAGAGAAAGAGACAGACTGACAGACAGACAGACAACTGAGCAGATAGAGACAGAAAGAGAGACAGAAAGACGCACAGAGAGATAGACAGAGAGAGAGAGAGAGAGAGAGAGAGAGAGAGAGAGAGAGAGAGAGGAAAGACAGGCAGACAGAATAAAACAGGAAATCAGAAAGACAGATAAGAAGAGAAAGAGACAGACAGACAAGCAGATGGAGACAGAAAGAAAGACAGAAAGACGCCACAGATAGACAAACACAGAGATAGACAGAGAGAGAGAAAGACAAACAGACAGACAGAGAAAGACAAATAAGAAGAGAAAGAGACAAACAAACAAGCAGACAGAGCCAGAAAGAAAGACAGAAAGATGCACACAGAGATAGACAGATAGACAGATAAAATGGAGGGGGGGCGAGAGAGAGAAAGAGAAAAGAAAGATAGGAAGAAAGACAGACAGAGAAAGACAGGGAATCAGAAAGACAGTTGGTAAGAGAAAGAGACCAACAGACAAGCAGATTGTTTCAAAAACATTTTTCAACAGACAGAAGTTTTTTGCGCAAAAACTATTTTATATTAAGAGATAACCGGTCTAGCTTATGTTCTTGAGAGTAAAGCATTGTGTAAATCCCACGTTACTCCTGATAAATAAACAGTAAAACTGTCCATTAAATCAATCAGAAATGTATCATTAAATAAACTTTAACATCAACAGATCCAGTGTCTCATTATCTGAATAATGAAGCTTCAAGTTTCCACAACACGATTTAAGAGCCTCACTTATAAAAGTCACAGAAGCCTTAACGTTTCCTAAAGGACTGCGAGTCGCCAGCTGGAGAAAGACGGCACAGCGGCATCAGAACACATCCTGAAGCGACTCTGGGTGAAGAACCGTCGACGAGAAGGTCCAAGCGAAGAGCAAAACGGACTCAACGTCAGCAGAACCAAAGTGCTGCTGCAAAATGCATGAGCAGAAATCATTTTAAATTATGCATCCACTTGTTTAGAGATGGATCGTTGACATCGAGTTCACAGAGAAGTCCAAGAGTTCTAGTCTCCATTAAAGCCTAAAACACACCTCAGATTAGCTCCTGAGCCAATCATAACCAAGATTGGGAAAACCGAGAGCCTGGAAATGCGATCCAGCATCATCTCTAGCAACATCTGGAGCCAAACTGGTCCAACAAAAGAGCTGGTGAGATCATCCAGTCACCATCTGCAGAAGCCTCTGGAGGTTTTTGGGCTCCTGGTGTCAGAGTCTCCATCACCCAAAAAAAAAAACCTATCCATCTCTCTTTTTAAGGATGACGGAGACTCTGATCTAGATCCATTAGATCAGAGTTTCTAAATACTGACCACAATCATACTGACCAAAAAAAAAAAAAGAAAATGCACATGACAAAACAAGAAAATAAAAAGCAAAACGAGTAGAAAAAAAGACTTAAATCAAGTTGAATTTGCTGCCAATGGGGTGAGAAATTTTACTTGATGCTTGAAACATTCTGTTTTCTTAAATACAAGCAAGTTAATCTTTTACTCTTAATTCTAAACGATTTAATCCGTCTTGTCTGGGTGAAAACACCCAGATTTATTGTGTCATTTCAAGACCTTTTGTCTTGTCAAAAATGCATTTTTTTGCAGTGCAAATACTCGTCAGTTATTTTATTAATCAGTATTGATTATAATTGGAATCAAAAGACTTTCTCCGCAACGTAAAACACCGATTAATCAGGCACTTATCTCGCGATTAGCAGAAGTGTTCAAAACGAATCCCGTCTCTTTTGCGCTTTAAGGTGTTTAGGTGAAATGTCAATCGGTAGATGTTCATCATTCAAGCGCTTTTAAACAGTTACGGGCGCGATTAGTGGGTCTATTGGTGTGTAGGTGGTTTTCTTGTTCTCTGTGTGTGAATGTGTCTTGGTGAAGGAGCCAAAGGAGCGCGGAACTTCGGAGCTGAGCGGAATATAGATGCGGGCGGAGAAAAAAAAAAGGGGAGTTTGCCCGGGAATTGCGCCTCCGCGTTGACCATTACGCGTTTCTCCTATAAAGACCCCGCGAGTGTAGAAGAAGCCCACCACGTCAAATCCAACATCCACAAGTATCTCGCAGATCCTCACGCGCTGGCTCGCGGACTTTCCCGATCTGTCACATAAATCGCTCGGACTGGACTTGGAATAGACATCACAAGGGGGTGGAAATAAAAACCTCGAGCCTACCTGGAGCGCGAGGAACGCGAGGAAAAAGCCCAACTCCATAGTCTCGGATCGGCGTGTGGGATGATGTTTTAAAGCAAGATGCCGGTCGGACCAGCTCTGATCATAATTCCAGAGTCGCGGGAGTGAAGCCCCTCTCTGCCGCGAGCTGCCAACTTCCCAAATGGAACTGCAGCCTCGTGAGCGGAGCTGGAGTCGACCACCAATAGGTTTACGGGAGGGGGGGTTCGCCGACGCGACGCGCGCGCATCTCATCTCAGCATCAGCATCAGCATCAGCATCCGCGCGTCCTCTTCAAACTCGGCTCTTCGTCTTTGATCTGCACGTTTACTCGATCAAAAGAAACGTTTGCATTTCGTTTTCCGCCTGCGTTGTGAATAGTACATAAAAACGAGATGAGGTGAGAAAATGAGACTGTTAGAAAGATAGACATTGAGCCAGAGAGAGAGAGAGAGACACTATGACATGATAAATTATGAGTCACTCATTTATTGTTATACAGTTATAAAGTTTCTTCGATTTACAAAGTCATTGTGTATTATGAAATACTAAGAAATCGTTTAGAAATACTAAGTCGTGTGTTACTATATAGGTCATTATTATGAATTATTAAGTCATTACTATGAGCTATGAGTTACTAATGTCAAGGACTTTCATATGAACTCCCATTCCCAGGAGCCTTTGTTTCTTGCCTTCTGTGAATCAACTGTGATTCATTGTTGCCACTTGTTCCTCATCTGTGTATTATAGTCACCACCTGTGCCAATTAGTTTATGTTCTCTGTTAAGTTGAACAATTGGTCTGGAAATGTTTGTGTAAGTGCTTTTGTCTTTATTTTGTTACGCTCTGTTTTTGTATGTATCTTTATTTTATTTAATTTTATTATTTTCTTGTGTTTTGTGTTAAATTTATTGTAATGTGCTATTCTTGTGTTTTGTAAAACGTTTTGTTAACTACTTACTCTGACAATAATAATAAAAAAAGTTCTCTGTTAAGTTTTCATCATTAAACGTATGTTTTCGTCACCCACGGATGCGGCGCTCATGCTATGTCGTTATTATGAAACACTACATTTGTATTATTATGAAATACTAAATTATTTTTGTGGAAAACTAAGTCATATGAATTACTTTGTGGTTACTATGAGTTACTAATCATTATCATGAATTACTAAGTAATTATCACAAGGTACTAATAAGTCTATTATTTACTATGACATTACCAAGACACTTTGTCTTATTAGAAGTAAATAAGTATATAAAATTAAATATGCAAATATTACAACTTTGTTTCTCTGAAGACAATTAAATTGAATCAAATTTTGGATAGAAAAAATAATCTGAAAAGTGGTTTGGGTCTTAACTAATACTTCAATCAAGTTTTGTGGATTTTTAACAAGATGCTTCAAATGGCCAAATTTTTTTTTCCCATTACAAAATTGTCTTTGCTCTCCAGTTCAAGTCAGACAGAGAATATTACACTGTCTTTAATGTCTAGACATTCTGTGTTAAGCAAGTTCTTGATAGAGTTCTCTTGAACATGGAGAATGTCGATTAAAGTTCCAGTAAGAGTCTGGAAGTGTCCGAAAATAATGAAAAATTTTATTCTGGCAGGTTCCAACATAACTATAAAATATCTGTGAAAATATAAAATGTCAGTTCTTCTAACATACGGATTTAACAGTGATATCAATTGGACAAGGTGTTAAAGTCTAAATGTGCGAGTAAAGACAATTCCACATTTGAAGATGTGGTTATTTTCCATTTTATATATACGTATAAATGAAATACATATGAATATTTCGTTGCTTATGATACAACTTTTCAACCCACAAATCTAAAAAAAAAAAATATATATGCGTAAATAAATAGAGAATATGAATCCAATATGAATCCAACAATCTGCCTTGGGCCTGAAAATGAGAAGAGCCAGCCTCTGAATTTAGAAAATATACATTTTTTTTTTATCAATCAATCGATCAAAAATATCAATCAATCTGAATCTAGAATGTCAACTAAAATATCAATCGTCCATTGACTTTGACCTCTAGAACCGGACATTCAAATCCAGACCATTGAATCTAGAATATCTGAATGATCTCTACATTTTTAATGTGCTCTAGTAAAATATCCAGACGCTAAAAGATGAAGCTCAAGCGCAATATTAGCTTCAGACAGAAAGCGGTTGTTAAAAAGCACAGCACATCCCATAACGGCCGTAATGGAACGCATCACAGTTCGATTAATTAAAAAGACTGGGAGAAGAAGATAAATCAAGCTTTTCAAGCTTAAAGGTTACAGCTTCTCCCAAATTTCCTCCAAGAGATTTTCCAACTCGCGTTATAACTTCTGGCTGTGCTGAAACTTCCAGCTTCTCTTCTCCATCAACGAAGCACAATGAAGTGAGAAGGATAATGAAAGGCTCCGGTGATCATTCAAATTCTCCCCACAGTTCTACACAACCGAACACATCCGTGCATAGATTTTTTTTCTTCTTCTGGGATAGAAACTGGAATGGCTGGATCACTCTGCCTCTTCAGGAACCATCACCTCTCCGCAGTCAGACTCCGTCGCTCCCTTTCTTTTGTCCGGCCCTGAAAAATGAGGCTCGGAATTGTTGTGACGTTCTGAGGAATTACTTTCTTGGAGACAATGTTGCACAATTGTTGCACTATTGCTCTATCAAAAGCCCTGGCAGGGAGGCGTCATAAGCGCTGCAGATATGTCCATATGTATAATAGCTCGGGAGGAAAAGAAAAGCCTTTCCAGTATTTATCGTTTTTTGAGGAAAGGGAGGACTGACTCTGGGAGAAAGATAAAGAACTAGAATCCAAACCATACGAGAACTATTAAATGTCAAGACAAGAGCAAAGCGCTTAGATAGCGTATCTCTTCATCAGGGGAGAATACTCGGCCCATTCAATATTCCACATCTGAGCACATTTATCCGTGGGATATATAAACATCCAAGTGGAAAAAGACTGAGGAATTCTCGCCTCTTGTCTCCTCACCAAGGCTTGGAATAAAAATCAATTTAAAACCAAAATAGAACGAAAAAGGGTATTGATTTTAGTTATTGGGGAATCGATGTGAAGCTGTGAATAAATAAACAACTGGAATTATATTTATTCTAGCAATTCCAAGATATATGGTAAATGACATTCAGGAAAAAAAAAAACTTTCAAGCTGCTTTATCATTTTCTGCATTTTAGTGAGCCAATCACAACACCTCTATGGTTGGCCAGCCAATCAAGACCAAGCAAACAAACAAACAAGCAAAACATTGGCATTGTTATGTTCTACAATAATTGAATTTTTTAATTCTTCGTTAAAAAAAAAAAAATCTGTACATTTTCTGAGTCTATTTGCCGTGACCCAGAAACGGAAAAGCAGCTCAGAAAATATGCCATTGAAAATTAATAAGAAAGAAAAAGATGAAAATAATACAGTCACCCATTTCATGTAAATATCGAGCTTTTCCTATATTCACATTTTAACTGACAGTTTCTAAATATCATTTTAAAAAAAAAACGTTCTTTCCATTCCGTATCATCCTGGTTAACATCCTGAGCAAGAATACTCCAAAAAAAAAAAAAAAAAAAGAAAGAATGATCCGGTGGAATACAACTGCAATTAACATCCTCAGACGATCAATTACCAATCCACCGTCTCCTCCTCCATAATAGCAACGAGCGAATCAATCCGATTTATTTTCATAATGGCTCTCCATCCTTTCTGTTCTCTGGAACAGCGAGTCGAGGTCACGGAGAAATAATGAAATCAATGTCCACGTGGAGAAGCAGCAGCGATCTCCCGCGAGAGCTGAACCTTAACCAAACAAATAAATGAAAATATCAATCTGTGTGTTGCCTAATTATTTAAGCTGATTAAATAAAACTGCCATAATGGAAACAAGAGCGTGCTTGAGAGAGAAAGATGATCCGTCTGTGATTGTACTGCTTCTAGATCAGGGGTGGGTAAGCTACGGCCCGCGGGCCACATGCGGCCCTTTAAATGTTTTAATCCGGCCTGCCGAACTTGTAAAAATTAAATGAAAGTCAAATATTTTTTTCATGTAAATCCAGTTAGACTTTAATGAAGGTTTATTTCATCTTATATAACACATATTTAAAAAAGCAGAACCATAAACACAAAATGTAAAAGAATTGTACTAGTATATTCTTAACTTATTAATTAAGTTATTTAACTTATTAACTTATTATTTTTACACTGTCAGTCTATGGAATCAGATGCCAAAAATATTAAACGTAAATTTCCAAGAAACAATCAAAAATCGTCACGTATTTTTGGTTTGAAATATCTTTTCGCTGATGATTTTTTCGTCCGCTGCGTTTTCTTCTGGAACCACCTTCACGTGGGGTTTCTCTTACTCTGATTGGCTGGTGGGATTGTGATTGACAGCTGCTGGACCAGGAGGCCCGGTCCTGCCCCTTTGTGAAATGTTAGAACCCAAAGTGACCCGCAAATCAAAAAGTTAGTCCACCTCTGTTCCAGATGTTAAAGATTAGCAGTGGGTCATGGGTTCGAATCCCGACCTGGTGTGTAAACGAGGTTCCTTGAGAAAGACACTGATCTTTCTGAATAAAGACTAAGAAAAATAGACGTTCTGATCTCGATTATAAATTTGTCCCGTTGCTCCAAACCGACTTGGCCACTTCCTGTTCCGTTCAGCTCGCAGGGGTCAGTCCACTGAAGGATGCAATTACACGTGAAGGACACTAGGTGAGGCACAAGCCTCCTTCTCAGTCCCGTCTGGAAGCCAAGACGCTTCGTCCTTGGAAGCGAGCAGATGATGCACTTCCCAAGTCGGGCCGGGGAATTCTCTCATGTGCGAGAAGGGATGGAGGAAATTGATGGTCCCCTCCATTTAATGCTTTATTACAGCCTGCACTCTCTTTATTATGCCTCTCTCTCTCTCTCTCTCTCTCTCTCTCTCTCTCCTCTCCGCAACATGCGTTTCTCTCATGATTTGCCTTTATTTATTGCTTTATTTTTAGGCAACCTGGTAAAAGCTTTCAGATGATAATACAGAAGGTAGGTTAAGAAACTAAATGTCTGAATATATGTACAGTAAATTAAAAAAATACACATGGCTTATTTATATATAATACCAAAATATGTAGTCGATGCTACAATGTCAATCCCTAACCCTATCTATCTATCTATCTATCCATCCATCCATCCATCCATCCATCCATCCATCCATCTATCCATCCATACATACATCCATCCATCCATGCATCCATCCATCCATCCATCCAGACATATGTATAAATTAAAGCTGCATGATTCAGCATAAAATGAGAATCACGATTTCTTTGTTTAGGATAAAGATCACAATTCTTTCACGATTCTGGATATTTTTTCAGTTTAATTTTTTAACCCTGAAAATCAGGTTGTCTAACAGCAGAATAATAACACATATTACTCTTTGCTTTGAATTGAAATAAATGGAAAGAAAAATAACAATGTAATTCATAATAAAAACCTTTTTCAGATACTAAAATGTCCGAATCATATAAATGCTGAATTAAGATTGTGAGTGCAGTAGAATCGAAATTGCAATCTTTTATTAATATAATTAATAAAAATTAATATATTGTAAGAGACCTGGGCTTTGTCTCCCTCTAGTGGCAGTATGAGAGGCCAAGGACGCAATCAAGACCAGCTGAAAACGTTTGTGATTGCACACCTGTGGGCACTTGTGCTTTAATATTTAAGGGCTGCATGGGAAGATCACAATTGTCAGTTATTGACGTCATGACCCGCTGTGAAGTTCATCCAGGTCTTTATTAAAACTTTATTAATATTTGAGTTCTTTATTAAAACCTGCTTATTTTTGCAAAAATTGTCGTCACACGTCACATTTATTTACACACACACACACGCACACTCACATTATATATATACGTATATATATACATAATATTTAGAGCAAAATTTTCAAAAAAGAAAATTGCGTATAAATAACTGTTTACGATTTACAACTTTTAAATGTTTCCGATTTTAATTTTACAAACGTATGCATCTCAAAATATTTTACCGGTTGAAACACACATACACGTTAATACGAATATAAAACACATCAGTTTTAGAGTCAGTGGAAGGTTCAAACGGAGCTGAACAGCCGAAATCCAAAGTAGCTGATGATGAATCGTGTTAGTGGCGAGATTCAATAAACTGCACAACGCCACAATATCTCCACTGGATCGTAATTCCAATTTACAGATTGAAAAAGGCAGCGAATAAAGTTTTTGCAGGGCATTTACGAATTGTTCCTGATACTTCCCGGGATAAATGGACCTGCCGTCCCTCATCTGAATTTCAGCGGGTCGGTCCTCGTGTCTATTTCAGATGAATCATTCCTATTACGCAGATGAAGCGGCGGCACATCGACCGCACACACAAACATTAAGAGGCCAATATTGCAAAAGCAAACAGCCACAGACATGGGAAAAAATAATGGAAGTCATTTCTCCCTCTCACCGCGGGGATCCAGTCGGCATCATTTCATTCGGAAAAAAAAAAACGAAAGAATAAGCAGTGGGTCACAATCAAGCCAAAGTTCGTCTGGTAGACCCCTGCTGCTGAGGTAAATGTTTACAAGCAGTGAAGTGTCTTTTTTATTAAAGATGCGCCGCCTGTTTATCTCATTTTCCCTGACAACTTTGGCCTTTAAAAGCTTTTTCCCAGGTAAAGCAGCGACTTAAATGCAGAATTAAGAGCAATGCACCCCGCTCACGTGAACACGGCCGCTTTATCGAGAACACACACGGAGTAAGATGGAGACTCTACAGCGGAAGCTGCTTTACACTCCAATTTCCAATTCAAATTCTGATTTTATTTGTCACATCCACAATTATTTTGCAACAACGTGAAGTTGGTGTGGGGGGGGGGGTGTACAAAATAAGGGATTAAATACAATAAAACATAAAAAGCAGACGCTTTTATCCAAAGTGACTTACATTTTATTACAATGTTCTACAATTATCAAACACCATCGCTCTACTGACTGAGCTACTGGAAAAGCTATATTAAGCGAGTCTATATTTAGTACGAGTAAAATACTCAAGTCTTGGAATTTACTCAAGCCAAGATTTGGAATTTGTAACTTGTAATGGAATATTTTTACAGTACTGTGTACTTTTAATTGAGTATGATTTTCAGGGTCACCTCTGCAAACTAGTATATATATTAACTGTCCAGATAATTTTATTTAATACAAAAAACAAAAACAAAAATCCCAGATTTGGAGAAGAATATCATCATTGTTTGCCAAACCAAAGCTAACGAAAGTGATATGCTAACGGCCTCCATGTCACTGAACTGTTTGGCAGAAGAAGACAGACACTCGGCCTATTAATCTGTGACTAATCCATTGCTTCATCAGAACAGTCTTTTACTGAATTAATATAAAGCTTCAGCCGACCAATTCAACACAGCGACTGCAAAGCAATGGGCTGATTTGGAAAGAATAAGTGGCTCAATGAACAATTTGACTGTGTGAAAGAGTCCATCAAATGAGAATTATTCAGAGTTGAATCTGTTATAATCACGTTATCTCTGTTAGAGCTAATGGTTATGATGGAAAATTAAAATATGTTTAAAAATGCTTCAAGCTAAAAAATCAAAACAAAAAAAGAAGACTTACTAACATGAGAAAAAAATCTGTTGGTCAATTTGTCATATAATTAAATGTATACATAAATAAAACATGTTATTATTATTATTATTTTTATAAAATAATGGGTGAAAATAGATTAAGAGAATTTGCGAAGTGAAAGTAAAAAGTCACTTCATAGATGGATTGAAAATAAACTTGTTTAGGTCCATTATTTTTTTACAATTGTTGTTACTGTTTTTACTTTAGAAAAATTAAAACGTTCAACAGTATTTCTGGTTTAATAACAGTAGAAAGCCGACTCTAGAAGAAGACTCCTCTCATGACACTGTCATAAAGGACAAACAATTGTATGAAATTGTATTTGTGTATTGATGGCGTATCAAATCCCCTTTATCTAATTTTGCACAAGACGACTACGCATAAAACCTGGGAAATACAAAATCATAAAATACAAAATCATTAAATCATAATCTCCTGATAATACCTACAGTATTAGTTTATAGCGACTTTGCATTTGCTAAGAAAAGAGCAATAAATGAACTTAAAATTGAACTCGAACTTGAAAAACAGAATTCTGGTAAAAATGTCTTTCGATTAAGCTTTAAGTTTTAAGCCTTAAGCATCAGTTATGTCCCAATCCAACACGGCTAAAATGACTAAACACGAGTATTTACTAAACTCACCATCTAAATGACTCAGCAACAGTAAACAGATTTCCAGCCCAAACAGCTGCCTCAGCATCCAGTATCTCACACGCTCCCATCCTCCACGTCTCAGCAGGTCAGGGGTTTATGTCCAACATCAGGTCCAAGTTCTGGTTTATGAGCAAGTTCTAATACTAATTTGAGAATGTATATACTTTTTATTTTTATTTTTATTTTTATTTGATGCTGCTTGTGTGTGTTTTCTTAGTGCTGCTGCAACAAAGAAATTTCCCCACTGAGGGACGAATAAAGGACTTTCTATTCTATTCTATTCTATTCTATTACGCGTCTCAGCATGAAGCCCAGATGCTCAAATATTTCTCCTCGGTGAATCTTCTGTTCTCCTGATTAGTAAGCAAACGGCTTCCTCTCTGAGACGCGAGTCGGCAAACTATCATCCCAACATGCCTCCACGGTTTCAGTCTACAATAAAATAAAATCTGTGTTGGAATTTGGTTCAAAGTAGTACATCACATTTTGTTGTGCAAATTAAAGCGAGTTTTGTAAGGCATTGATTGGTGCATTTTAGGAAAGTGTGCTCTGCGTTTGACAGGCTGTCCTGGAAGAAGGTTAAACACTACTGCGGAAAACATGACCCAACTAGGAGTTTTTACTATTTAATTTATTCATTTGGCAGATGTTTTAATCCCAAGTTATTTTTAGGCAGTTGTGGCCCAGTGTTGGGAAGAAAATGGGGAATGCCTCTGCAAAAAATTCAAGAAAATATAGTGTGAAATTTCAGACTTGATAAGACGAAATGTCCAAGCAAAACGACTTACCTATGACGAAAACAACTTCCCTATAGAATTTTGGTTTATTTGTGAAAACTCCACCCATGATGTCACCATCACAGCTGCCTTCAATCACAATCAGCACTTATTCAGTCATGGGCCACACCTGGACTTTCTCATCAGGACACTGTATAAACTCATCCTTCCCCTATTCCTTGCACTGACTCACTCTTCATCTCTGTCATCATCGTCTTCGTGTTGGTTTTTCCCTTTTGTTTGTTTCACTGGATTAAACGCGTTTGCACAAAGCCTGTTTCTCCTCTTTTCCTCGCTCACACTTTTACTATGTCGAGCGTGAGCGTGACAATTTATACTTTTCTTCGCCTACTTTTGTTTCTACTCAAGTGTTAATGCAAATATCCGTATTTCCTACTCCATACATTATAAAAATAGCCGGAACAGCTGGTTATTTTTCTGTGTAAGTCCCTGTGTTGTCATCGTTCTAAAAAATAAAAACATCCAGATAAATCGGCCCATCTGGTTACGGTAAACTTGATTGTGGTTGGGTTATGGTTGGGTTATGGCTTTTGCGACTGAATAAATCATATTAATGAATCTTTGATGCTTACTCTGAGCTTAAATTATGTTTTTTTTGTTACGTCACTCCAACAAAGGTCATTGGCGACGTAATCTTCTGAAGTAAGACTTTTTTCGCCATTACACAACTAGTCATTATATTTTCCACTCCGAAACACGTAAATGCTTAGTACCACACATGTATGGTTCTTTAATGGGTTTGCATTGTGATGAAATGCGTTGTTTTTAAATGTAATTATATACGGCAACGTTTCAGTATAACAATATAGTCTTATACCATTTCATTTTTCCTCACATTACTTTGACTTTATACCTCAAGTACCGTAGTTATAAAACCAGTAGTTTTACTTGAGTTTAAAGGTAGTTGATACATTAACTTCCACAGAAGTCTTTTTTAGCTACTTCTACCGGAGTAATGAATGTTACTACGGTACTTTAACAGCACTGGTGCCAAGAAAAAAACGGTTCTGGAGGTTTCACGCTTAAGGCAATGAATAGAATTTCTAGGCAATGTGTGAATCTGACTAGTTTCCTGTTTCGCTCGCACCGTTTCAGCGTCCACAGCACAATGGCTGCCCACTGCTCCGGGTTTGCTGTGTGCCACTCCACTGAAAGGGTTAAAATCAGAGCAGAATTTCGATATGATATGATTCCAAGTGCCAATACTCACTACAAACTCACTAACTTGACTTCTAATAAAGGCCAATTTCGCACATTGCGGACAACTTATAGACTGTTATCATGAGTGAAACAACACCCTGTAATTCTACCTTTTTTATGGTTACTATTAATAATTGTATTATTTAATTACGATTCAACATATGAGAATGAAATTATGACACATACGACATGTGAAAGATTAATTTGTAAAAGACCTCCATGTAAAATAACAGACAAGTGATTAAAACAGAACTTGGCAAGCTTTAAACGGACACGGATCTGCTGTTTTTACCGGCACAGAGGAATTAGAAACAGTAGATTTCCATCTTGCGCTCTTGTGCTGGTTCTGTTTGCACACGAGAGATCGGCACATGTGTATTTTTAGTCACATACCTACAGTAAAAGAACTAGACCTGATTCTTGTGATCTACATCAAAGCCGAGTCTCGTCAGATGCTTCAAAGTTCAATATTAGCGATGAAAGCATTATTTTCTCAATTAAGTTTAATTGGTTTTCACAAGGTTTAGTCAAAATCACATATTGACACACATATTTGCCAAAATGCTGCATTCATACGCTAATAAAAGTTTGACAAACAGATCTAATGCTATTTCAGCTGGAACCAAGTGAAAAATGGCTACGTTTCAATTGAGTTGTAGAGAATTAAGTCGATTAGGTGAGATTGACGTGTGCTGTCAATCCCATGGAGGCCCCGCCTCCCTTCACCTCACAGGTAGAACAATGGATTTTACATTTGTGGGAAATTCAAATTAAAATGTAAATGTGAAGAATGTTCAGATCGGAACCAATCGGGTCTGTGTCAACAATTCTGGCTTCTTTTTCCTTTGTACTGTTATGGCATGATAAATTAAATATTGCGGATGGTTTGGCCATCACAATAAGCTGAGACAAAGATAAAAGAAAAAAATAAAACTGATCAACTAAAAAATTGATTTACTTTCCTTGCCACTGTGTCGCCTTTGGCTTGCTCATAATCTACCAGCTTGTAAATTATCAATGACATAAACTCAATAGAATTGAGTGTGATGGGCTCTTTGTGTGTGCGTTGTGTTGTTTTGTGTATTTACATCCACATAAGTGTGTTTATTTACACTGTTTTGAAACATTTTTTAGTATGTGAGCCTTTTAGGTAATTTTTTAATTTGTTTTAATAAGATGTCTATATGAAACATGTTTTATTCGTACAAATAGGTAATTTAAGCTTTATATATGTAAGAAGAGTTGTTTTTTAATTAAAGTGTTTAATGAAAAATAAATGCTTTTTACTAGTCGGTGTTTATTACAGTGTCTTTTTGCTTTATGCTTGTTACTATTACTGTATGCTGTAGTAACTCTATTCTAGATTATGGTGATAATGTATATTGACTATTAATCAGTAGAAAAATGAAAGATATATAGAAATAAAGTAAAAATAAAGTATAAAAAAAAATTTAAGAAATAAAGAGGAATGAGTAAGCAAAAGAGAAAGATAAAAAAGAAAAGAAAAAGAGATTAAAGATAGACAGACAGAAGAAAAGAAACATTGTAAAAATAAAAACCCTTAAATTGACATGAATAATTTACAGTAAAGTACAGTAATTGTATTGACGGTAGTTTGCATTTTTTTATTATAATAAATAATTGAGCTTATAACTCGCATAATGTGCAGCATTTAGAAGAACAGTAAAATGCTGTAAAAGAGATAAAGACATTTATATTTTTTACTATATAGTGATGGAAACCACAGATTCCAGTAAATTACCGTTTTTTCCCCCTAAACTATGTATTACAGTGAAGCTAAAAAAAAACATTACACATAAAAGAAAAAAATCGCCAAAATGAAACTTTAATAAACAAAATTATAATATTAAATAAAATACAAATATAACTGCTAGCAGTTGTGCTAGCAGCAATGTGCAATACTGCCTCAACAAACAGACACACAAAGAAAAAAAAAATGAAACAAATACCACAAACTACATTTTTCTTTTTTATTATTTTAAGAGAATCCGTTTCCAGTACAGCACAAGTCTGAACTCACAAACCCACAGCGAGAGTGTCGGACAGTGACAGTCCATCCGTCTTTGGGCTGAATTTAGCATGGAAGGTCTTGGGGTCCGCGGACCCTGTCAGACAGGAACGTCTCTATCCTTCTGCCACGGAGAGTTGCGTAGAGAAATAGAGAAATAAAGTTGCACATGTAGAAGTTCTTCATATTAGATGCCGTCACTAAATCCTGCCCACAATCCATTTCACCTTTTATCACCGGCAGAAAACAGGCAGCGCTTGGGAATTTACGGTGTTTATTCAAATGCCTGCAAACTGAGGGTGAATTATGGCCGGCCATGAAAATATCATTTACTGCTAATCTCACCAGCAAAGCCTTCAGCCGTATTTTTTCAGCTCGGCTGTGTCTTTTGAAAAGAGATGTAAAAGGTACCTGAGTAAAAGTACAAATACTTACTGTAAAAATTACTCCATTACAAGTCACCAATATCAAAAAGACTTGAGTCAAAGTAGCAAAATATCCCGTTTTAAAATAACTAAAGTCTTTTACTCGTACTGAAAGTAGGAAGAAAATAAAAAGAAACGTAAAAACAAACTCTAATTCATGAGGTTTTGTTTTCTAGTACAAAACCAAAATTTTACATACACCTCAATGTTTTAAAAATGGTAGAAAAAAGGAACAAACTGTCGGTCTCAATCACTCAAATGTGCAACGAAAAAAAGTAGATTTATAATAGAATTCTGATTAGTAAATTATATTTATAATAAAATGATATATGATATAATAAAAATATTAAAACACATTCTTTCTCTTCTGAGTATTCAAGGTCTAGTTTGAGTAGCTTCTCTAGTGATTAGGATGGTTTCTCTGCATTAAAATGACACAAAAAGAGAGTAATTAGTACAAGTATACTACAAATAAATTCAATGAAAAGCACACCACACACTCACAGAAAAATGTACTTTATGCAGAATTTAAAATTTCAGTGATTAATTTCTTTACGCTGCACACGAAAAATTAGGCAAAAACATAATTCTGTCACAGTGGTTATTACCATGTTACTCTTGGTAACATTGTGATTTCAAATACCACTGTAAAGTCAGGGAAGATCTGTTGAGTTTAATTTGACAAAAAAATCACTTTAACATTAAACAGACGCAATGTGTTTCATCAAATTTCACTCCACGTGTCCATTCAATTGTAGTGGAGTGAAAAGTACAACTACTCAATCAGAAGTGCGATGGAGTAGAGAGTAAAAGTTGCTTCTATTTTTGATACTCAGTGCAAATACAAAGAAGCAAAAACATTCTTAAGTAAATTAACAAAGTCCATTTACTCAAGTAAGGAGGATTCAAGTAAATCCATTTACTCTGAGGAGCGATATTAAAAACAAGAGAAAATGGACGACATGAGTGGAGAACTTCACCACTTTGAAGGCGATTCAAAGCGACTCGGCGATGCTCGATTGCACAAACTGATTTGGAAAAGAAACATCTTTGCAATTAAAAATTAACGTGGAGGAGAGTTTTACGCGCAGGTCCGCGTGCTCACGCTGGTTGATTGCCTTCAGCTGATTAAATAAATAAAACGCATGGGTGAATAATTAAACGGGCGACGATTCTGAGTTTCTGTTTTCAATCCCTCGCTCTGAGAGTGATATCATATAAACGCTTGTTTTTACCGTGTTTACCATCTGAGATTAACCGAAAGCGAAGGATTCAATGTTTGGGCCTCAATTATGGAGAACAGGAAGCTCACGTCAATTAACCACCTCCGAATTAATTGCCATTAAGTAGCAAAATGTATACTTCAAACAATCAACACAAACAAAATAATTACGCAAAAAGGGTCTTGATACTTAGTTGAAGCTTGATACTTATTTGTTGAAACAAATAAACAATTACTTTATGAACAGATTGACACGAAAACATTTATTTCAAAGGTTGTTGTTAATGGACATTTCTTTAAAAAGCACTTTTTAGCCGAGAAGCTAATGATGTCATTAATATAGAACCACCCGATCAATAAAGATGACTTTTAGTCGTCAATAAAGAACATTTAGTGTCTTTTTTTATGTGCTTGTTATTAATTTGTTGTTTTAGTGTTGGTTTATATAATTGTTATGATGTAGAATGAGCATTAATCTCTAGAAAAATAGAAGAAGTGACAAAGAGAGAGAGACAAAGGAAAAATAGGAAGTGATTAAAACGGTAAAAAAAAAACCACAAATTAATTAGAAATACCTATAATTTTATTGTGATATATACAGTTTTATTGCATTAAAAGCAAGTTGCTGTATTTTTTTACTCTGTTGATTACAAAGCATAAGAGTTTGACGTTAATAAAAGTATTGTGTAATTGCGTAAATACAAATGTAAATAATAAAATGGTAGGGATTTATAATTTTACAGTACAGTGTTGGAAATGTATAGCTGAAAGTATATTACCGCTTTTTTGTGGTGCTATTTATTACAATGAGGCTTCCAATTGACGAAAATATTAAACACATTGAAACGATATTGAAACAATATGTTGGTGTGCAACTTCACCAAAAAAATCGTTAAAAACCGAAAAATGTAAAAATCTTCAAAAAAAAAAAAAAAATGTATGAAAAAGCATATTTTTAATGAGTGATCTGTTTAAGATTGAGTGAATATTTAAATGGGTTTGACTATTATATATAATATAAACTATTGGCATACACACATTCAAAACAATATACGGTCCTGTATATCTTCATACACAACAACAAAAAACTCAACAAGACAAATATATCCACACAAACACTATGATTACGAAAAAAAAAAGTATTTTTTTTTTCAACTGCAATTGTATGGCATTTCAACACAGATCCAATTTTTCACAACAGCACAAAACACAAAAAAAAAAACGCCTGAAGTCGACTCATTCCAAGTGTGTGACGGTAAATGGTGTTGTACAAGAGCGACGTGAATATTTCATACAAAACATTTACCGCCGGCATCCGCGTGTGAACTCGGCCGAATCTCACAAAAACATGAATTACAAAAGCAGACTACTGTTAAATTGTCCACTGGCTTTTAAATACGGCTTGTGAGAACTATTCGGCAATACACGCGGCGAAAACTGTGTCCAAATTCTACAATTCGCAAGTGCATGATTATACATGGCCACTTACTCGGCGTAAACTCTTCATATGGAGCTCATTCTTACCGAGGGAGGATTTTGCATTCAACACACAGGTTGACATCGACCAGGTTTTACTTGAAATGTGTTCAAGAAAGCTGAATGAAGCTCTTGAATCCTCTATCAAAAGCAGGAAAGTGCACTTTGACCACATTAAATTATATAGAAATTGACATTTTTTTTTTGAAAAACAAAAACCAGAATGCTTTCTTTATTTCTGTCATGGAGCAGAAATGTCAATAAAAAAACCTTCTCCATCCAAACCGATAATTGAGAAATTTGCCTGTCAAGCAAACTGTCAAAACGGTAAAATGGCCACATTATAAAAAGCTACATGCATTTAATGCGACTCGAGATCTACATTGCAAGCCTTCACCTACCTAAAAAAAACACAAGAATTTCCCTCAGGAAAGTATATGCCTACGTACCATACCTACCTACCTGTTCATATTAAACTTTATGTGACAGAAACTCACTCTCTGACCTTCAGTTACAATCATGAGATTCCAGATTTCAGCTCTCAATTGACTTATTTATGTTTTTTCCCGTTTTTTTGGCACGCAAACACTTCACGGCAAAGTGAAATGCGACCGTCCTCAACTAATAATAAAAAAGTCACTCTTGATCCGTATTTTTTTTTTAAATGCCATTTTTGTAGTTTTTTTTTTTTATCGACAACTAAATAACACAGTGAACAAACATAAAACATAAAATAGTAATCTTTAAACAGTAAATAGACATTTAAGTAAGTGCATTGCCAAAAATATCTCAAGAAAAAATGTAATTTCCGTGATTTTAATTGTTTAAGCAAGAAAAGTGTCAGCCAATGAGTCAAACAGTCAAGCTGACAACATCTGTCTGGAAGAGAAAACAGAGACTAAAGTTCAGACTGAAGCCGCACTGTTTGCAAAACACTTCATTAAAAAAAAATAATGTATAAAAATAGTTTTGGAAGCAGTTTTGTTCCACATTTAGATTCTGCATTAATTGAAACCACAGAACGGTTTTTATGGCTTATTTTTTGACCTCTAAAATCTCACGGATGCAATGTTTATTACAATAAAAGACTTTGTAATGATATTCCTCGATACCTCTTTAGACATTTCAGCTACAATTTTGTAACACTTATTCTGTAGCAAAGTAACAAAAATCTGCTTTGATCAACCTAGAAATCGACCCATTAAATACTACAATATAATCACTAGAAATGATTTAAAATACAAAACAGGTGAGAAAAAGTTCAACTGGTCAGTGAAAAACCAAGATTCACAAGCAATTTATTTAATCTCAGTGTTAAAAAGTTCTAACAGAAATCCTTGGTAATAACAATTATTAAAAAACAAGATTTGTGCCAGCGACGTTCTCTGCTTCCACTTAAACGCTTTTGGAAAACCATGAGAGATTTATGACACTCAAAACGAGAACAAGTCACAACCTCATTTATCCAGGAGTGTTTTCCACAAGATAACAGATTTCGGAATCCGTTTGAGCCTGACGCTATTATGATAAGACAAACTATTTATCCGCCCGAGTCTCACTCCGACAGACGTCAGGATTCAATAACATAAGCAGTAAATCTACGGTAAATTCAACCGTGAACCGTCCCAGCCTTTCTCCACCGACTCCAAGCACAACAATAAAGCTTCTGGGTTTTATGATGTTACTGAGTTGAAGCTTCGCAAGATTCTAATCGTTACGGTTTTTTGGGAAAAACTTATCAAAAGAAACATTTAAGAAAACATCTTCAAATTTGACTTTTTAGATCCATTGATTATAAATGTATATTCTAGGCCTGTAGAGATGTATATTCCATTTCAGTACACTGCAAAATATGAATTCTTGACATTATTATACGATAAATCTTGTTTTATTTTTCAGACAAGAACACTTTACATAGTTTAGAATTAGAGTTTAGAATTTTGAACACAGATAAACAATGGACATTTTTCTTCTTTAAAGTCTATTTTTCCCCCATTTCGCATAGCAACATTGCTCTTCTTCTTAAGAGTAAAAAGCTGTGTTACCAAGTAAAAATTTCTCACCACATTGGCAGATAATTTTACTTGATTCAAGTCTTTTTTACTCATTTTGCTTATTTTTTTCATGTGCATTTTTTGCAGTGTAGCTTTGGATAACCGCATTTGATTAATGCATCTATTTAATTTCATATTTTATTTATAAAGCACCGAATGAATAAAATTCAAAGGCATTTTTTTCAACTATCGGTGTAATTTGTCTAAAATACGTGGAGATGCAGAGTTAAATAAGAACTCTAATGAATAATGCATAACCTGAAAAGTCATCCCATTTAGAAAGAATGGAAATTAATGTTTTTAAACAATTATCCGCGCACATTTTGCTTTATTTCCCTTATAATTATGACTTAACTTTCTAAACACCACTTGTATTCTCATATTTGCCATCATACCACAACAGAATTTTCTTTTATCACGAGAAGATGGTGCATGACACACCCCCGGATAGCCAGCCAATCACAGAACAGCATTTAAGGGTAAAATAATGGATGAAACTGGACCAATATTGAAGCGAATAAGCGGTTTTGTACAGGCGTCATATGTAGGAGGATGTTGAATCAGTTAGCATGCTCCTCATGTGGAGAACCCTACAGCATCAATCACCAGATCCAGAAGAAGAGCTTTTCACAATGTGTGTGACTCTCCAGTCAATCGCCTCTTGAAAACCTCCACAAAACCACACAGCGTTTTAAAACCTCTCGCCACACGTTCATCAAAGACACAGGCCAAAAGATCAACGTGCTTTTCAGCTGTTATAATGGTTGAGCTGTGGAACTTCATCTCCCACAAGCCTTCACTGCACACGTGACTTCACAATGCTCGTCACATGATCCATCAGCGGGTCATTTAGAAGCCACCGGTTTTCAAACTCGTTGCGTTATTATTGACCCTTGTTTAGAAAAAAATATTCCAAAAAACATGTTTGACACACGACATTTGAAAACACACTCAGGTTGTATAGACTACAACTTGTACCGTTTTTAGGTTAAATTCAAACATTTACAACTATGACAAATTACAAAACAATACTTTTTCGATTTCAGATTACCGTATGTACCCGAATATAAGCACCCGTGTTTTTTTTTTTTTTTTGCTTTCAATTTTAGGCAGCAAAAAGAAGACAGTTGAAAAAACGAAGAACGGTTGAACTCATGGGAGCCTAAAGTCACACTAAGTGAGCAGTAAAGGATTATGGGAGGTGTAGTTCAGATCGCTAGAGTAGATTATAATGTTATTATTTTGAAGTAAAACGACATTTAAGTGTTACGAGTCACATGTTAGGTTTGTTAAAGAAAGAAAAACTGTTTTTAAGAGAAAATTAATATTCGCATAAACCATGAATACGGAATACGGAAATTGAATGCTAAAATACGGTAACCCATATTCAACTTGCCTAAACCATCTCGTGCCAAAAATTATAGATTAAGCAAACGTTTTTTTTTTTTTTTTTGCAAATCACTATTGCTCACATTTAGCATGTCAGGTCTATGCACTCAAATTACTCCGTTACAAGTTACAAGTCACCAACTCCAAGAAGACTTGAGCAAAAGAACTTGAGTATTTTACTCATACTGAATTTCGGCTAAAGAAATGTGAAAAACAAGAGACGCTATTCATAAGGTTTTATTTTCTTAAAATAAAAATGAAATTTAGAATGACAGAACAAAAGAGATGAAAAAAAACATAAAGTCAGTCTCAAATGTGCAAAAAAGTGCAAACGCTAATTGATGTTTCATGGGATTTAGCTGATAATTATCATCCAATACCTTCAGCATCCTGCAGATGGCGATTAAAAAGTAAAGAGTACAGATACTCAATCCAAAAAGTAGATAGTAAAATTTGCTTACATTTTTCATACTCAGCACAAGTACAAAGTAGCGAAAAATACTCAAGTAAAGTATCAAACTCCATTTACTCAAGTACTTTACACCATTGAAAATGAAACACATTTGTAAATTCAAACACGCATCATCGTGTGAGCGGTATAATCTGAATACAGATTGTTGACGGCGGCAGAGTTTGATTTAGCTTCGCAACTACAGAAATACTATACATGCATTTAGAAAAGCAATTAAATTCCTTGTTGTCCCATCTCCATAATCTAATCTTCCTTTTGGATGGTGCGATCAGCACGAGAGAATCAGGCAGATTTAAATTGTGCTGCGTCGTTCAGACAGCACACTGCAGGAAATGACAGATTAAATGAATATTTAAATTAGAAGACACACTATTTCATCATAATCTAATCTCTAACTAATCACCTGGAGAGATCAGACGAAGCCTTTCACCAACATGTCTTTATGATTCCCTCGTTTCAACCACTTTGAAATAAAAACAGAACAAAAGAATGTAAAAAAAAACAAGGCGGGAGACTCGAAACATCTAATGTAAATCGAGACATAGTTTCACTGTTTTTCTTAATGTGGCTGTAGTTGTGTGATTAGCATACGCATTAGCAACATTAGCATTAGCAAAATGAATGAAAAAGACGACAAATTCATTTATTTTTAACTCCCCCCTCTCTACACCTCTCTTCCTTTGTCTCTGTTGGTCTCTCCCTCTCTCTCTCTTCCATTTCACTCCCTCTCTCCATCTCTTTCTCCGTATCTGCTTCTCTCTATCAATCCCTTTCTCTGTCTCCCTCTATCCCTCGCTTCTCTCTCTCTGTCTCTCATTCTCTCTCTATTCCCCTTGTTCAATCTATCTCTTTTCTCTCTCTAATTCTCTCTGTCTTTTTTTTTCATTTTTCTCCCTCTCTCCATCTCTTTCTCCTACTCTCATTCTTACCTCTCCTCTCTCACTATTCCGCTCTCTTTCTCCCTTTATCCCTCGCCTTATTTCTCTCATTCTCTCCTTCTCTCTCACCCTCTCTTTACTTCTCACTTTTTTCTTTTATTCTCTATCTCTCTTTCTCTTTCTCTCTTTCTCGCTCTTCCTCCCTCTCTCAATATTTTTCTCACTGTCTCTTATTCTCTTTATATCTCTCTCCCTCTCTTGCATTCTCTTTCTCTCCTTCTCTCTCACCCTCTTTTTTCAATCTCTTTCTTCCTCTCTTTCTCCCTCTCATTTTTTCTTTTTCTTGCTTTCTCTCCATCTCCTCTGCTCTTTTCTCTCTCTCCCTCCCTTTCATCTTCTTTTTCTCAATCCCTCTCAATCTCTCCCTCCCTCTCTGAATCTCTCTCTCCCTCTCTCTTTCCTCTCTCTCATTCTCTTTTTCACCGTCTGCTATTATCTCCATCTTTCTCCCTTTACCAAGATAAAAAAGTAGCTGACAAATGTAATACTGGTCTCATTCACAAGTTCTCAAAACTAGAAAAATGCTCATAACCATGATCTCATTATGTGCAACAATGATTAAACATTCAATCAGTAAACAAGAAAACAAAAAAAAAAGAAAAAAAAAAAGATTTTACATTATGATTGAAAAAGATTTTTAGAAGAAAACGAGAATCAAATGAACCTGAAAATGACTGCGATACGGCACCTGGTCCATTAAGGTTTCGAATTACACGGCGCTAACACAACCCACATCCACTCAAGCGTCACGGAGTCAATTCGTGAGGAGCCCGAGATAGAAAAACACTTTCCATTAACAGCAATCTAATGGCTCGCAATTAATAAAACACAATCCGTTGTGGTGTGCAAGATGAGCTGAGTGAATTTCATCTTCTCGGGACGGGATGTTCGATTTGTCGCGTCGCACCGCCGCTATAAAGAGACGCAGAAGCATCGCTCAACGCTGTCGTCTCAAATTCCGCAAACTTACCACCCTCAATCCACTGGACGTGTGGAACGTAATGATCGCGGCCTGACAGGATCAGCAACGCAAGGTAGTGACCAGAGAAGAGTTTTTTTTTTTTTAATGATAGTAAGCGGTGGGCTTTTTTTTTTTTCAGCAGGGACTTTTATTTTTTTATCCCGGGGTCGTCAGGTCTCAGGACGCGACAAAACGTCTCACTTTACACACAGTAAAGAAGTAAAAAAACACTAGCAGTTGACCAGTCAAAATCACACAGAACATTCCGTCACATCAAATCTTCATGATTGGGACCAAAATTGAAGTGGTTGAATCCAAAAGTCCCCCAAAACTGAATCTGCACTTAATCTATACGCTATATATTATAATAAGTATAATCAATTGCATACATTGATACTCAATTATAATGCATTTTATATGCTTGTAATAAAATCACATTTCTTTTAAAAGGACAAGGATGTCAATTCTTCATTGGAATATAAATATTTATGAACTTTTTACGACAATAACTTTAAAACAGGTTTAAACAAGTAAAGCAGTTGTGGCATGAACAGTGGACTATTTTCTTTTTTTATAGACTCTTTGTCAGGGTTGGGGCAGGAGAAGGAACAGGAGCTCAGACTCAAATGCAACGTCCTCTTTAATAAAAAACAAACACTGAGAATTCATCAGAAATTGAGTACAGGAGATGACAAGGGCCCAACTCACGTGACGTATGGTGACGAACTCACGCAGAGCACAAAAAACAGAAGCCTTAAATAATGAGGCAATAATTAAACAATAATCAAACACAATCCAGAACACAGGTGATCGAACTTAGTAGAAACAATAAAGAAATACTCAAGCAATTAAACAATCCAGAACACAGGTGACGAGACTTAGCAGAAATAAAGCAATAGTCGAACAATCAAACAATCCAGAACACAGGTGACGAGACTTAGCAGAAATAAAGCAATAGTCGAACAATCAAACAATCCAAAAACGAAGCTGAAAATTAAACAGCTGAAACAGATGATGACCATTAACACCAGAAGCAAAACCGAATCAAAACACGAACAAGTGTCCAGAGCGCCAAACCAAAACAGTGCGAGAAACATTCCCACACAAAAGTCTAGAAAACGTTCAACAAAAAAAGTACATATGCTGGCAAAAACCACTGCCATCGTAGATCGTGACACTCTTTTTTTTTTTCCCTAATTCCGGCTTTGCGTTGATCTGGGACTAAGAAAAGCGCTTTATAACTTGAACAGACACACTCACACACACACACACCAACAAAACCTCGAAGAAACATTGTGGCGTTTCATAAAGTTAATAAACAATGATAAATTGGTATTCCTAAATAACAAACAAAAAAAAAAACATAAAAATGTAGATAAATACATGTGGCGTAAATCAATAATAAAAAAACACACACATTTGTTCGTTTGAGTAATGCTGTAGCTCTTCTGTAAATCACTTTGAGTCGCGAAGATGATCAGGAATAAACTCACTGCAAGTCATCAGCCTCCTGATCACACAGTTATTGGTAGAACGGAGCATTATGGAAGTTGATGAATCCATTGTCGCTTATTTATTCTGGAAAAGAATGGAGTGATCCAGCCCGAGCCGAGGGTTCGGCCGATGAAGGCATCAGGCTGCTTGTTAACAACTGAATTATGATGAATGGACAGCAGAAGCGATATAAGCGACCGCTCTGCGTGTATCGAGAAGTAATCCCGCCATGCCGATCAATTCCCATCGACTGATCTGGAGGACGGTTAACAAAGAGCAGTGGAATAAGCAACAGCACCGAAAAGAATAAATTAACCCGAATGTCAATCTCATTCACCACCCAGCGCTGGAATTAGACTATAAATCATAAAGGTTTGGGGGGATTTGTTGGAGCCGCCAAATGCTGCGGCATTTCCATCTGATCGATGCCGGAGGAAAACAGCTTGTGATAAATAAAGTCTCTCTTATTCAGGACCAACTAAAAGCAGATGATGATCACGCGCTTGAGATAATTACATCACCCGACTTTCAGCAAAAATGGTCGTATTGTGTGGTCGTGCAAGAATACTCGGGCGTTCATTATTATTTATATTTATCGTGATAAGTAGAATCAGGCGCCACAAATAAATTGCAATTACTGTTGGTCACCGTAACGAACAAGGTCAGAGTGAACGGATGAGCTCAGCCGGGTGGAGTCGCTATGGGCGGAGTCAAAGTGAATGAATGAGCTCAGTTGGGTTGAGTTGTGATGGGCGGAGTCAGAGTAAGTAGAGAAACTCAGATGGACAGTTGTGATGGGCGGAGTCATAATGAATAAATGAGCTCAGCTGGGTGGAGTTGTGATGGGCGGAGTCAGAGTAAGTAGAGAAACTCAGACGGACAGTTGTGATGGGCGGAGTTAGAGTAAGCAGATGAACTCAGCAGGACAGAGTTGTGATGGGCGGAGTCATAATGAATGAATGATCTCAGCTGGGTGGAGTTGTGATGGGCGGAGTCAGAGTAAGCAGATGAACACAGCTGGAAAGAGTTGTGATGGGCGGAGTTAGAGTAAGCAGATGAACTCAGCAGGACAGAGTTGTGATGG
>MU204410.1:10884645-10909556 GCA_017309775.1 Paedocypris sp. Pulau Singkep
CTCAGCTGGGTGGAGTTGTGATGGGCGGAGTCAGAGTAAGCAGATGAGCTCAGCAGGACAGAGTTGTGATGGGCGGAGTCATAATGAATGAATGATCTCAGCTGGGTGGATTTGTGATGGGCGGAGTCAGAGTAAGCATATGAGCTCAGCTGGACAGAGTTGTGATAGGCGGAGTCAGAGTAAGCAGATGAGCTCAGCTGGACAGAGTTGTGATAGGCGGAGTCAGAGTAAGCAGATGAGCTCAGCTGGACAGAGTTGTGATAGGCGGAGTCAGAGTAAGCAGATGAGCTCAGCTGGACAGAGTTGTGATGGGCGGAGTTAGAGTAAGCAGATGAGCTCAGCTGGACAGAGTTGTGAGCGTCATATAGCGAAAATGTTGTCCCGAATTAAAATAAATCGAAATAAAAACGAAACTCATGTTTTTCTTACCACTAGAAAGCATTGAGATGAGAGTCCAGATGTGGAAAAAAACAGTTGCTTAACCTTAAACCAAAACCAACAAAAATGCTAGTTAGCTTCGAAAAATTTAAATACACTTGAATTCTCCCAGAATGTCTGTTATTTTTCTGTGGGATTTCCGTAGCCACGCCGGATTTGCACAACGTCATTTCAATATGCCGTTCATGTGAGATTGTCGGTATATCATTATATCATACAGTATGCAAAGGTATCATGTACCTTTATATACACAGGCCAAAGAGCAAACTAAACAACTGCTATGTAACATGTTTGTATTACATTTATTATCAATATTTTATAGTTTATAAACATTTTTGTCATGGCACAAATTAGATTACATGTAAAAAGCGTCAAAATATTCGCCAACAAAATATTCGCCGGCATGGATTAATTTTGTAAGTTGGGGCACCACTGTATCAAACTCATTCCAAAGTTTACTTGCATTGCTTTAATACGTTTTGTAGATATGTACTTAACGTACATATTAAAAGTACAATTATACTACGGTAATTGCTCTCTAACAATGTACGCAAAGGATGGAAGAACTTCAGCCAGTGACATTCCATCCAAGACTTTTCCACTGTAAACATTTGCATAAAAAAATGCAGGAACAACCTGTGGCAGACGAAATGACGAAATCTGATGTAATCTTGTCTATAAAAATTCAACTCTTTCTGAAAAAAAATAAAAATAAAAAATAGCAGAAAGGATGACAATAGTATACTAAGATAAGAGCGTGTAGTCCTGTGGACAGACGGAGAGATTTGGGATCTTTTTTTAAATTCAACATTAATATAAATCTGTTTTTTAACTCAGCAATAGCTCACCCAATAGCTCCAAATTGACGGAAGGAAGGATCTGGAAGGATTGAGAAGAGAGAGCCGGTGTATTTAAGACTCTGTGAAGTGAGGATCTCATCATTAATGTGTGTGTACACAACACTTACACCAGCAGAATCAAGTGATGAGAAGCGGAGAAACCCCTTTAACCACGATTGACAGAATCATCACTAAAGTCAATTCCAATTAAAGTCTCTCAGGACAATCCCTGAATCTTAGTTACGCATGTGTTCAGAGCAGCAAGAGTCGGAAATAACTGTATGTCTTACTGTATGCGTGTGTGTGTGTGTGTGTGTGTGTGTGTGTGAAAAATACAACACACCTGAAGCGCCATTCGCAGATTGAAACTTCTTTTTTCACCGTGCAACCGTGCAATTTGTTACTCATAAACGTGATGCAATTATAATAAACTTTATTTTACTGTATTCATTTTTCTCTTTGTTGAGGTTTCATTTGTGACAATACATTTTTTTGGTTTAAAAATAAAGTTCATAAAAATAAGTTCAAGAAAAATAAATGTTTTTCCAAATACGATCTTTGTAGATTTTATACGTTCATAGTATTCAGACTTCTTAGCAACTTCATACACACATACAGCTCTTATATTGTTGTTGACTAAATCTATTCTGTAATTTAGTCGACTAAAATTTGACTAAAACTAAATAAAAATTAAGATGACTAAATTGGGACTAAAGCTAAACTCAGTTTCTAAAATGACTAAAACTACATTTTACACTATATATACACGCACCCGTGTATTTGTGATTGCTCCTCACTTGAAATACGGAAAAATGGGGGCTAATATTTGAAATTGGCAAATATATGCACCCCCCCTCAAGTTTTTGAGTGTCTACATTCAATAAAAAGGAGTGAATACTGTACATATTATATAATTTATATATATTATATGGACAGACGGAAATACAGATAAATATACATGAAACGCACATCACATTGAACGGTAGATGTTCCTTTAATAGAGTAATTAACCCGGATGCGCCGCGTTTCGTGGTGTTACAACGTTTCAAATGATTCGGTGTGAAGCTTATGAATGATAAAGTGTCCTTATCTCTGAGAGTCTAGAGCACTTGATAAATAAAAGAAGCCAACATCATTTTCAATGTGAAGATCAATTAAGCCTGAGGGTAACGATGTGCCGAACAAATAAACACAATGGCTCCCTTCAGCAGAGCAGATGAGAACTGCCACGAGCCCGTGTGATTTCTGCTCCGGTGAGGGCAATTACACCGCGTTCTGTCATTAAAGAGATAACAGAAAGTGCCTGCAGAAAGACTGACTCCAACACAACTCACACACACACACACACACACACACACACACACACTGGCACAATCATCTACCGCCTGTCTCTCTCTCTCTGCCTTTCTTCTGTCTTTCTATCTGTCAATCAGTAAGTCTGTCTCCCTGCAGAGTTGCCCATAATCTAAAATTCTATATCTCTGTTTAGACTCTGTTATAACTTAACTTAATAACTCTGTTTTATTGTTTCTCAATCTCTCCATCCATCCATCCATCCATCGATGTCATTCTCTCTCTTTCTCTCTCTGTCTTTCTGCCTGCCTTCTATCTATCCATCTATTCATCCATCCACCCATCGATCAATCTATCTGTTTGCCTGTCTGTCTGTGTTCAATCTATCTATCTATCTATCTATCTATCTATCTATCTATCTATCTATCTATCTATCTATCTATCTATCTATCTATCTATCTATCTATCTATCTATCTATCTATCCATCAATCCACCCATCGATCAATCTATCTGTTTGTCTGTCTGTCTTCAATCCATCTATCTATCTATCTATCTATCTATCTATCTATCTATCTATCTATCTATCTATCTATCTATCTATCTATCTATCTATCTATCTATCTATCCATCAATCCACCCATCAATCAATCTATCTGTTTGTCTGTCTGTCTTCAATCCATCTATCTATCTATCTATCTATCTATCTATCTATCTATCTATCTATCTATCTATCTATCTATCTATCTATCTATCCATCCATCCATCCATCCATCCATCCATCCATCAATCCAACCATCAATGTCATTCTCCTGTCTCTCTCTCTTTCTCTCTCTCTCTTTCTCTCTCTCTCTCTCTCTGTCTTTCTGCATGCCTTCTATCTATCTATCTATCTTTCTATCTATCTATTCATCCGTCCACCCATCGATCGATCTATGGATCTATCTGTATGTCTGTCTGTATTCTATTTATCTATCTATCTATCCATCCATCCTTCCATCCATTTATTGATATATCTATTCATCCATCCACCCATCCACCCATCCACCTGTCTATCTATCTATCTATCTATCTATCTATCTATCTATCTATCTATCTATCTATCTATCCATCCATCCATCCATCCATCCATCCATCCATCCATCCATCTATCTATCTATCCATCCACCCGTCTCTCTGTCTTCTATCTATCTATCTATCTATCTATCTATCTATCTATCTACGTATCTATTCTTCATTCATCCGTTCAACTAGCTGTCTCTCCTGTCAATCAGTCCGTCCGTTCATTCACCTGTCTGTCATCCATTAGAATGCACAGATAGATAGACACACAGGCTTATAGAGCACATATTACACCCGTCTCTCTGCTAAACGCTGCTTACATTCATCTACCCAACATGCCAGTATTAACAAACAGACACTTCAATAATAAAAACGATTGTGTGTCCTTTAGCAAAGCAGGAAATCAGAGGTTTGATTCCAAAACCAGGAGAGAGGACTCGAACAACGCTTTTCGTGAAAGCCTGTAGATGTTTGATGACCCAGAGACCACCGGCTTCCTGGTGCCACCCACTCTCCCACACATTAGCCAGTCCTCAAAGGAAAATTAGCCTTTTCAGGCTCCATTGTAGCCCAGCGATTATCATCAAAAAGAGTCATTGCAACATCATTTAACTCGCCGGTTCACGCGGTCTGAGACTCCAAACCGTTTATCTCCATCACGCGCTTTCTGATCACTGCTTTGCCAGGCTCTTTCTCCCCACATACGCAATTACACACGCGCGTTAAAACAACAATATATAATCAAGAAAACACGCCGCGCATGCAACTGTATTAGAACAGCTAATGGAAAAGTCATAGAGACAGTAAATCCGCACTGTGTGGATATATATATCGATGGCTAGACAGTCTATTGCTTCTTATGCTCGAAGGAATGAGATTCGATTGGTCCACGGGGATCCACGTCTTTGAAAAGGCCGAGTGATTAAGTTCAGTCGTTTTCTTGGTTCTCAGACATTATGGTTCCTCATCTCTTCAGGATTACATCCCGATGTTAAAGGATTACCACAATCCCATTGGTCACTCCCAGAGGTGTAAAGCACTTGAGTAAATTTAGGATTTTTTTACTTTAAGTATTTTTGGCTACTTTGTACTTGAACTTCAGTTTCCTTACGCGTCTGTCATACTTTTTTTTTCCAATTGTATTACACATGTATATATATATTAAAAATTTACAAAAATACCCAAAGTAACAAAGTCTATTTACTCAAGTACTTTCCACCTCTGATCACTCTATAGTAGAACATCTAGAACGGGGAAGTTTGAAGGTGATTTTTTTAGAAAAGCTATAAAAAAAATACCAGTAGAATAAAGTAAACAAGTTCAAAAAAGCTAAACTTTAAACACTGGAGTTTATTATTATTATTATTATTAAGTTTTTATAAGTTGAAGTTTCAGTTTCTCAAGCACTCATTATTGTTGTGTGCTTATTTCCGAAAATTTAGTTTGACCAAAAATCAAACTAGTCTGTGTTTTTTAGTCTTTTCAAAACCAAGTACTTATATTTCCCAATGCGTGTATAACAGTTGAGTTGGAAATTGTGGAAGGATGCAAATTGTAGGTCATTATTCCTGTCACATCTCACTATTCAAGATTCTATATTGTCATTGTAGAAATACTGGTATTAAATTCAATCTATATCTAGCTCGTAGAGCAATTGCAGCTGCAGAAGTGGTCCAAATGTTTTCTTTATTCATCGGCCAATCAGATCATCAGATTAAGACAGGTCCTAAGATGTTTCCTGAGGTTTGTGCCTGATCATCTTTTGCCATAGTATTTAAGAAATTTAACTAGAGAAATAACTGATCAACAATTTAAAAAAATAATAAAAGGTTGCATCTCTTTCTTCTGTTTTGGAAATTAAAGTATTTTTAGTTTTTTTTTTCATTTGAAGAATTAAACAAATGTTTTTTTTTTTTCAATTATTATTTTTCTTTTCAATTAGAGGATTTTAGTTGTTGTTTTTTAAAGAAGCGCCTGGTGTTTTTCTTACTGTATATGTACTGTAATGAGTGTGTGGTGTTTACACTAACATTTTTGCACAACTTACACACACACACACACACACACAAACAAACCAACCACTCCTATTTGCTTTTACATGTTTGGACACACAAGACTTAACACACTTAAGACGAACACATCACCCGTAAAGTAAACCACATAAAGTACTTAAGTACAAGAGGTCCAAATCATGACTTGTCTGAGAATGTCAGATTTACATTTTAAATAAAGACAATCATTGAAACTGAGTTGGAGTGATTAGTCGAACAAAAGTCAATTTCCGTGACGCTATTTTAAGATTCGAAATACGCCAACTGCTGCTTCCCATTCTACATAATTATGTATCAGCACCGCGAGTTACGGCACACTTGAGAAACCCAATGAGATGTATTTTTAATCCTTGCCACGGTGGTCGATGTACGGCGATGTAATGTCGGCCTTTAAACACCCTAAAGTGAATAATCCGGCTCTGCGGGAGCTTCTGTGTTCCCTGATGTTGAGTAAAGGTTAAGCAAGCGTGATGCACTCCGGGAGAAAGCTTTGCTCTTTGACTACGGCTGAAGACTGAAGCTGCGAGGGAGATTCATCAGAGAATCAAGACCGACGGTGGTCCGGGGGAAGATTTCGGTCGGTCAAATTCATCCATCTCGCTCATTTTCATCCATCTGACTCCTCTAAAAGCCGCTGTCCAAGGTTCTGAAAGTCTTCCAGGCCGTTGCAACCTACAATAAAAACGGCATTTTGAGACCTTCAGATACTTCAGGAGAAGCATTTCACAAGGCCTTGTGATTCTCCGTGTGCTTTTTTTGCAACTGAGCTTGGTAGAAAAAAAAGAAAAAAAGCAAAACTAAGTCGAGAAAAAGTTGCAGGAGGCTGCCGTCCTTTCTCAGAGGAACAATGTCGACAATTCCACGGATTCATCACAACTTTCAGCATGATTCAGTCCTCAAGGTTTATTGAAACAAGCTCTGCTTTAATTATACCAACCTATACCCTGCGAAAAAGAAATAAAGGTATTGACTGCCAGCATTGTTGTACCTCTTTCTAGCGTCGAATAATGCTGCACCTGGAATTGTAGTAATATAATACAAGTCTTCTAATATATTTAGACGGTATAAAAGCGCTTTTTATGTGCAGAGAAAACGACATTGCTGTGAGAAAGGGTTTGCTAAACTGCCATCTTGGTAAATCTGATCTCGGCAAGTCAACAAAAGCCTCTATTTCACATCTCGAATGCTCGTCGGGCACAAAAGGCATTTTCAAATATCGTTGGCGTTGAAATTAATGCAGTTATTGTACATTACAGCAATATAAGCTTTGAATCCGAAAAAGCTCCACGAGAAAATTGCCGTCTGCTTTGGCCTCAGTATTTACCTGCTTTCAAATCTACGTCTTGAATACAAGCCGTGGAACATAAAGACGTACGATGACATTACAGACTCCCAGACGACAGTAGTTTAAGAGCCATAGAGATGCCACCAAGATCGATCGTTTCAAGCAGACCGGCTTCATTCAAATTCTAGAACACATTATACAGCTGTATGCTTTGAAACTTTATGACGTGTTGTTGTTGTTGTGTAGAACGTCGAAGGATTCTGTTCCATACAATGAAAGGAAATTGGCTAGACTGCAACGAAAACTGGGTTTGTTTCTTCAAACACAAAGTGCAGCCATTAGAAAGTTGCTCCTCTATTTCAGATCAAAGTTTGGCAAAGAAATAAATAAAACCACCTTTGGGAAAAAAAAACTACAAAACATTCACACAAAATATAAGATTAATTAAGGAACATAAAATAAAGCGTACTTATCTGGCAACCGCTTGTCATCAAATGATACTGGGAATATATATAAATTATACACTGTAAATATATAGATGAATATATATATATATATATATATATATATATATATATATATATATATATATATACGCATATATATATAATGATCATTCTGGGTTGATTTGCCTTTCATCACCACAACCATTTTTGCTTGTATTAATCTTGACTTTTTTTTTTCAAATTTACACTACAATTGGGTGTTTAGAGGCAGATTTCATTTTAAAGCAATACTCCTTTATGGTTTTTGATTTAATTATTAAATCCTCTATGTTTATTTACATCAAAGACACAGAGAGATGGTTAAGAAAGTTGAAAGGAAAGAGTTTCCATTTTTTTAAAAGAAAGACAGAAACAAAAAAAGCCAAAGCGCTAAATAAAGAACAATAGAAAAGTATGCAGATAAAACCACCAGATGATGACAAAAAATGGAGAAGAGAGAGAAAAAAAGAGAATATAAATCAAAATAAATTTCACTGAGAGACATTGACTCTTAAAAGTAAGATAAAAAAAAAAGTCAGAGAGAAAATAGAGGTGAAGAGAGAAAAAACAAAAAAGAAACGGAAAATTGGAGAGAAAAAAAACGAGAAAATGGGTTCAAGAGAAACCGAGGGAAAGAAAAATGGAAGGGAAAACAAGGAAAGAGCTAGACAGATCTAGCTAGAGAGAAAGACAGATCAAGAGACATAGAGAGAAAGACACTGATTAAAAGAGAAAAGAGAAGGAGTTACTGTAACTGCACAGGAACGATTTGGGTAACAACCCGTTTGCCAAGTTTAACCAGAAAATAAATGCAAATTAAAAAATCTCTGGTCTTGCAGCGTGTCTCGCCCATCAACCGAATTGAAATTGTGAGCACAAACATCCTTTCCAACAATTTCCGTTTGTTAACTTTTCCAAATTGCACATCAACAGAAGCTCCTCTTCATTAATTCCTCTTCTGGCTTTCCTTGGGAATCAAACCCACAATGTTGGCTGTTGCTTCGACCCCATCACAGCTGGAGGAAAGCCATCTTACATCACACAACCCTACAGACTAGCAAACCTTTCATTCAAATGAGTCACATTTCACGGAACGCCAACTTTCTGCGCAACTTTGCCTTTTGGCAAGGTTGCGGCGAAGGGAAAAATATGCTTCTGAATAAATCTTCCCTCCACAAACAAACACTTGCCAGTCGGGTGCTGGTATTCTATTATTCGTCTCTTTGTACGTACAAACTCGCACACAGAGCGGCTGCTGGAGGCCTGGATTAGAGATGGGAAGATAGGGCGAGAAGAGAAGACTCCCGGAGCTCAAACAGATAGAGGAAAACAAGTCACGTTCTCTGTTGTCTGGAGTGTGTGGAGTGTGAGGGGGCCGGCGAGCTGTTGAACCCAGCTTAGCGATCGATGAGCCAACACAAAACGCCCCCAAAGCCCAACGCTATTCAATTAAAGCACATGTCTCAAACTCAAGGCCCGGGGGCCAGATGTGGCCCGTCATGTCATTTTATGTGGCCCACGAGAGCTTAAAAGTTTGTTTAAAAGCGTGTCTAAAAACTAACACCAAAAATGTATTAAGAGCGTGCGTTGACCAAAACTACATTTCCCACAATGCCTTTTGACTACGGTAGCCGCGGCAGTGTTTTCACAGTTTGTTTTCTTCATTCACTTGGACAGTTTGACCCTTCATTAATGGAGTTATGTGCGTTTTCATGAGCTGACAAAATGTAAACAGATTTATGTTAGAGCAAAAAGCAAACATAGGTTTTCTACCCAACTGCATTTGTCACTAGATTAAGTTATGATTAATAATGAGTTGTGTGAGACACCTGCCCACTTCAGGACCAGGGACAGCGATTGCGGGTACTGTAGGTGTCTCATAGTTGTTTAACATTAAAGAGTAGTTACATTTATTTTACATTACATTTGATTACATGTAGTTACATATATAAGTTACATCCAGCCCTTTGAGGACAGACATTATGCTGATGTGGCCCTCTTGAGTTTGAAATCCCTGAATTACAGACATTCCAATGCTCCATCACAGTCCATGAGCAGCTCTGATAATCGTCTACTTTTGTCAGGAAACAATCAGATTGTGAAGTGAGTCAGATTCAGTAAACTCTCAGGACTACATCACAGTAGAAGGACTCCTCATAACGCTCCACATTCCCCGCCCGACGCTTGCCAGAAGCCTCAGAGAGTGTGTTTAATCACAGGGCCATTAGAACAGCATATGAACACATTCGCCACTTCCTTCCCATCAATCTCCCTCCACCGTCTCTTCCCGGGAAAAGCGCCAGGACTCAGCCACACAACCCGCATCAATTTCCCGAGGAATATATTATCTCTCTGCTTTAACTTCAAGCTGAGATCAGCCCCAACAAGCTCGGCAAACAACAGCTGGCAGGTATCGCTCATGTCTGTTTGCTGGATCCCGTGTCAGCAAGATCAGTGTATCTCTGGGATTCGCTTCCCAAGCCATCACGCTTCGCAGGAGACGGTTTGCGCCCGGGCTTGTGAGTTTACAAGTGCTCAGCTCGGCCAATGGATTCTCAGATTTGCTTGGCCATCAGTTTTAACTCAAGGTGGGTCTTTACAGTCAGAACATTGGCGCTTACCTGATGGGATGAACTTGTCCAAACACAACCAATCTCTGCCGTATTAATCTCATCAAGATAAAGAAATAATCTAGTACCGGTAAGAGAGTCACAGCACTGGAGTTTGACGTTAATGAAAGCGCCATTTGAAACATTTGTCGTCCAACAAGATATTTTACAGGTCAGCCAATGGATTCTCAGGTTTGCTCGGGCATCAGTTTTAACCCAAGGTAGGTCTTTAGTTACAGTCCGAACATTGGCGCCTACCTGATGGGATGAACTTGCCCAAACACTAAAACTAACCTCTGGCGTATCAGTCTGAGATTCTCAGATCATCTCAAAGATTAAAAAAAAAAGTCTGGAACCAGTAAGAGAGTCACAGCACGGGAGTATGGAGATAGTGAAAGCATAATTTGAAATATTTGTTTTCCAACAAGATATGATTTACAATGGATTCTCAGGTTTCATGTTCACTGAATAATATTAACGAATAGGAAGGCTGCTTAAGGTAGAAGCCCGGAACCAAACCTCACCTGCACCGTAGCATCACTATGTCAAAGTATGACTGTACTTTACAGTCAGATTATTGGCGCCTACCTGATGGGATAAACTTGACCAAACGCTTCAAAAACCAACCTTCGGCTTCTTATAGATAAAGAAAAGGTCTCCATCCAGTAAGAGAGTCACAGCACGGAAGTATGACGTTAATGAAAGCACCATTCGAAAAAAAAAATTCCCAACAAGATTTGTTTTACAGGTCAGCCAATGGATTCGCAGGTTTGCTCGGGCATCAGTTTTGACCCAAGGTAAGTCTTTACAGTCAGAACACTGGCACCTAGTGAGGTTTGTAGGTACTGAGTTGTGTCACGCTTAAATGTCAAACAATCTAATCTCTGTAGTCTCATCAGGAAGATAGATCAAAGCCTGAGAGTACAACCTTAGATAAAGTGTGACACTTGGTCATCTATGGTCATGTTCAAGTTCAGTTTCAATACACTGTATAAAGCGCATTTCACAATTTCAGAACAGCGCAAAGCACTGTAAAAGAAGAAGATTGCTGTTTGATGTCATTGTTGGCAATTTAGACTATAATGACTATGACCATGTGCATGGTGTGTACAGTATTTACACAGTTTTGCACCTTTGTTGGTTGGATTGTTGTATGTGGATGTGTGTTTAATCTGGTAAGCGGCAAGAAGCTAAAACAAAATGTAATGCAAAAAAACAAGTAATTTGGGAAACCGCAGGTAAAGTATTTACTTTGTACATCTAAATTAAATGTTGGAAAGTTAGTAACCTGTTTGAAGCTTATAATATATGCTGTTAATGTTACACAATACTTTATTTGAATATATTAATGTCATAAAAACATGCTGTTTGAATAACTGTGTATATCAATAAGTTCAAGTTCAAGTTTGTTTATATAGCGCTTTTCCTAGTCTCTATGCGAATTAGGGAAAAAAAGTCTTTAAAAAGAAAAATGTCCATTTTGTATCTGTTCAAAAATTAGGTAAAAAGAGTACATTGTGCATTTTTGTTCATTAACAATATGTATATTATTATTCTCAATTTATTGTATAAGTTGTCTAAGCTCAGTGCGTAGAAATTGTTCAGTAAAGACTACTGGTGTTATTAAAAGAATATTGCTCATCTGTACAAAATTACTGTATTTGCGCGATTATGAAACCCGTTTTTTTTTTCCAATTTTAGCGGCTCAAAATCTTGCGGGGTGCTTATAATTGCCGATTTCATATATTCACGTCAACAATATTCGGCGTCTTTGCGTTGGTCTCAGACTAAGAAAAGCGCTATACAAATGAAAATGAACTTGAACTTGAATAAAAGCGCTCATTTCTTTAAATGATGGTTCTAGAGGCAGATGTGCATTTGAGTATTAATTACATGAATTAAGTGAAACGTTGCAACACTTAACAGGGAAAAAAATAACACTGGAAGTGATACAAGTCACAAGTTGGGCTTTTTATTTTTTTTTTTCACGAAAATTTCGCGATAATACTGTACATCTCATTGTCTTCTGAGTGCAAGAAATCAAAGTCTTTTATGCCAATCATACCATGTTTAATGTATTCATTCATTTGAATAGTTTCTAAAAATGATCTAGCCATCCAAATGCAACAAGCTTAAATCCTGCAATATTCAAGACATTAATAATTCTTGAACCCAGAATTTTAGGGAAAAAAGTTGTACTTAACCAGATTGCATACAGTACATAACGCTACTGTATGTACTGACACAGTTAGGGACATCTCTAAAACTGTGTCCTACATAGATGCTGAGACGATCTGGATGGGAGCACATCACCTGATGGATGAATCTCATCAGCATCATCTTGTCAAGTCAAAGCGATGTCAAACTCCAACTTGCCGCTGCATTGCTTGATGATTCAAACTCTTCTGGAATACAGGGACGTTTGCGTCTCATCCGACAAAACTTAATGTGAAAAGGTCAAAATTCTTCAATTTGGCCCGTCATTCTTGAAAGCGCTGCGACGTAATTAATGCTTTCAGGTAATTTCACAGCGTTTAATTGATGGTGATTATTTTATATGCGTTGGGCAGAAATGTCTGCAGTTAATGCGTCTGTAGCAATTTAAACAGCATAAACAAACAGGGACAATTTTAATGTTTCCTTTCAACCTTGTATTAAACTATTAATGGTCTAAGATTCAGGACTGCTTGAATAAAAGCTAGAAAAAAAAAAAAAAGAAATGCAGCTTGGAAAAACTGCTTTTAAATTAAAAAATAAAAGCTAAACTGTAGCAAGCATTTGCTTTGTTGCAACAATGTGTCACAAAAACATTCCAGACCTGACTCCACCCACAACCCCACCCATTTCTTAACCCACATCTCCTCCCTTGACTCCACCCATGTTTCAACAAATTACTGATAAACACACCTTATCTTACTTATATTATAATCACACATACACACGCACACACACACACACACACACACACACACACACACACACGTTGTTAATTATTAAACAACAAATCATATTTAATATTCAATCCATCTGTGTATATTCAAGGTTTAACATTGATTCTTGTAAAAAGAAAACAAGTAAACAAGCATTCTTACTTCTGCAGAATGGATCAATGTTTTGGGGCTTAACGAGTTTGTAAATGGTAAGTTCTTGAGTAAAAGTGAGGCAGTTAAGCTCAGGGGGTCTTCAATAGAAGGTCTGTTTAATCAGCCAATGGCTCCGGGGGTCCCGCAGTCTTTCATAAAGACATTCTGTGCCTTTTGTAGCTTCCATCAAGCACTAGTTAATTGCTCGGCTGCCTGACTAGCTGTTGCTAGGTGATGTTATGGACCGGTGCAGGTCTTCATTCTAGAAAAATCTTTCTGAAAGAGCCAAAGCTCTGCTGTTGCTTCTCATCTTCAGCATGTATTTACATACATCGTCTAACGGTCAGGATTAACAGGGCTAAAAATTGGGGTAGAATTGCGGGAAAAATTGGTTATTAAATACATACTTTTATTTTTAAGCACAGAAAAAGACTACAGAATACAAAGATTGCATACTGGAAATCTGATGAAAGCCTTCACGTCACAATATACAGGTTTAGACCTGCTTGTATGAGGACAAACATTGTAGTGTCTTTGTAAAAATAAATATGGCTCTTGTGTGAAAATTAAAATAGAAACAAAACTGCCATGTGGAAATATGCTACGAGGCACACTTTTTTTTTCTTGCAAACCCAATTCTGTGGTAAAAATAATAACAGAAATCCTTGAGTTTTGCACGATGACATTTAAGGAACTCTTGAAAAAGAAAAAAAAACATTGGCATTCTGGGACAATACAAACGTATTTTTTATTTTGGGAGCAAGAACTCAGAAACTAACTATGGTTTTTTTTTTTTTGCTGTTTATTTGGCATGCAAAGAAGATTAAACAACTGTTTTAACACATCTGGACTCTCATCTCATTGAGCGAAAAAGACACCGTTGGGTTTCTCGACTGTGAGCAAGACAGGACGAGAGGTTGCCAAACATAACCGGTTTAATTAAACAAAAGACTTCAAATAACTGCAAACGAAACATAAACCTGCCATGATAGCCGAAAAACCCCCCAGAAAAAACATAGACGTAACTTCAATAACCGACGAAGAACAAAAAAACAGGTGACGACTTAAATGTACTCTAAAAATATAATATTTTTAAATACGACTTAAAAATATAAATAGGCCGGTGCAAAGTTAATGACCGACAAATCAAACACAGGTGACACAACTTAACAGAAATCAACAGCTGAAACAGAGCATTAACTAAAGCAAACAACCCAAGTCACAAAATGTCCGGATGACCACAGTTCAAAATAAAAGTTCGGAAAGAGTTCCACAAAAAATTGTGGATTGTGACAGACGTGCTCCTTTCGCATAGGGAAAATATTTCGGAACTCGGGACGACCATTTTCGTGGCGATGCATTTCCTTACTCAAGATATTCGTTATCTAGGACGTTATCTAGGTACTGAACACACTAAACAGCAAAAAATGCTGTTACAGGCACAGAATCTTATAAAACAGGCAACGTGTGAATGTTTTTAGGCATAGTATGAAATGTCCATGTCATTGCGTACTTTGCCTAGAATGACAAGCGCATCTCACGCCAAGTGTGAAATGTCCAGATTGGTAAGACTTTTGATGCAAAGCAAAATGAACTGCAGGTTGAGTTTATCAAGAAAGGGAAAGAATCTGAACTGTTACTGAATCTGTTACGTTTTTCTCAAGACATCATTGCGACCGACTTCTAGTTTGCCGCTTCTCTTAGTCGGCATTTGTCGATTGTACCAAATTGCGTTGTTTTTTCTTTGGGGTTTGCAGGTTTATCAGGAAGCAAGAATCAGAAGCATTTGTTGCGACGCTTTAAACACATCACAACACTTCGATGCTGATTGACTTCTGGTTCTGCGTTTTTTTTTTTTTTCGTTTTAAGAGTTTGTCAAGATTAGATTCAAGTTTCAAGTTTATTGTCATTACACATGTACAGGTACAAGGCAACGAAATGGAAGGAGATGGCCACTAGGTGCCATGAAGGTTCAACAATGATGGTTTTCCCCTCAGGCATTATATAGAATGCCTAGGCAAGGTGTGAAATCCAACGCATTTCATACTTTGTCAGTCCCATACATTCTATAGAATCAAATACACATAATTCAGAATTGTTCGCTCTCAAATTTAAAATGTTCACTATTCCATGGCACAAACTACTTCTACTTAGCGTCAACTACTCATAAGATTTTTCTAGCTTGTTTTTTTTCCGCTCTTACCCCCATTTCCTTTCATCCTTTTCTCCCCTGACTGTTTGTTTTACAGATTGGATGAGCTCCACAGGAAATGTTCTGATTTAATACATTTAGAAACTCGCGCTAATGGAAAATGGGCAACTTTCAATGTCAATATGGCGTCCCGGATGGGATGTGTATTCATGAACCTACAACATCTGTATTGCGATCACACGAGACGCCGGCCAACCGTACAGAGCGCATTAGCTACATAAACAATAGCTGTTAACCTAAGCGCTCTTATCGTTCGGAAGCAAATATACAGTCGAAGTTAAATCCTGAAAAGCAGAATTTGATTAAAGGAGGTGGTCGTGAAATCAGGCAGGTACGGAAATAAGCTGGAGAGAGGAACTGAGTGGTTTCAAAGGATCAAACGCAGATTTAGAAGTCAACAGAAAAACAAACAAAGACAGAACAGAGTTTTGAGGACTGGAGGCTTCAGTGCAGAACTAGTTCAAGTTCAAGTTTATTTATATAGCGCTTTTCTTGGTCCGAGACCAACGCTATTCGGAGTCTTCAAAGAATAGAACTATTTGTTCATCTGTGTTCAAAATTAAGAAAAAAAGAGTCTTAAAAAGAAAAATGTCCATTGTTCAGTGGTGTTCAGACTATGGGCTATGAGCAGAACAGCAAGCTAGATCACGACAGTGGCTAGGAAAAGAAAACCTTTCTGGCGGGGTGAGAGGAAAAACCTAAGGAGAACCCGACTCTGGTGCCAGTCTCCTCTGGCATGCTAACATTACAAAATCATTGGTGAAGATGGTTCCAGACGTGGGCGTAAAGTGTGGTACGACACTCCTCCATGCGACATTATCTCTATCCCGATGGTAACGACACTCCTCGTCTCCTCCGGCAGGAATGTGGATCACTCAGGACCTCGGCAGGAGAGTAAAACGAGCAAGAACAAAAACTAATAGGACTTAGACAATATTAGAACAAAAACTAGGCTCTAAGACAATAATAATAGTGAAGCTATGGTGCAGGTTCGGTTCCGGGCTTCTACCTTATGCAGCCTTCCTTCAATCAGTCATTGAACATGTTGTTAACAGTTTTAAATGTGCTTCATTGAAGAGATGTGTTTTTAATCTAGATTTAAACTGACTAACTGATTCTGATTCACAGATCGTGCTAGGCAGAGTGTTCCATAATATTGGTGCTAGATAAGTGAAAGATCTTCTCCTGTGAAGGTTCTAGAGATTTTTTGTATTACAAGCTGGCCTGAGTTTTGAGAGTGCAGCGGTCTTTACTCTGATTGGCTTGTGGGTGTGTGACTGGCAAAAGGTTTGGTAAACAATGTCTACTATTAGACGAGAAAAATTACATTTTAATTAGAGTTTATTGTATACTAATATTAAAAACGTGAAAAAAGAACCCTGGTCAACTGCCAATCACATTCTCACCAGCCAATCAGAGTAGGGGCCACCCCCACGTGAAACTAATGCAAAAATATGTACAAAAAAAAAGACAAAAAACAACACAACAAAAAAATATGTAACAAAAAAAAGTCTCAAAAAAGATTGCAAGCGGGAAAAAAAATGAAACATTTTTCTTAGTTTCTTAGAAATTTAGATTTTATATTTTTGGTACTACTGAGATTCCAAATCATTGCGCAGTCGGATTGAGAACAAAAGTTGCCCTCGCTTTATTGGTTCAGCTTCTTTTATCATTTTTATTGATGCATTCAAGATGAACTCAAGAACTCCAACCGCTAGATATTGTTTGTTAGAAATTAAGTTGTATTACGAGATGTGAAGGCGAAAAACACACTCGGGAATCTTCCCTGAACAGCCACTTCACATACATGAACAGCCATAAGATGATTCCGATAATGACGAGAGGATCCGTTCAGCCATAAGGTTCAAATCACTTCAAAACCTGAATCTAAGATGTTAATAAAGATGATCAAAACGATGTTTGTTACCCAGATTAGCCTTTAGAATAATAAAAAAAAAGCTGCTTAAAATCCAAAAGATATGGTAAATATCAGTGTAATAGTCGATTTATAAAGCGCTTTTCACAGTCAAAAAACTTCTCAAATCAGAGTAGAGTACGTTATAATAAAACCGAGCATCACCTGACACCTCAGAAATTGCCAACGAAGCTCACGGAACGCCGACGACTGTGTTTAAAGGCGTGCGGCGATGAATCACACGTGTGAATTTTGAGCTTCGCTTGAAAGTGACGTGAAATCCCTGAGTCGCGCAGTCTTCTTTAACGCAGAGTGAGAAGAGCCTGCTGACAAGGTAATAATGTCACTGTTATCTATTATTAATTAAGAATCGCAGATGGCTGCTCGGAAAATAGGCCGTTCTCGTTTCCCCCCTCGTGTGCTGTGTTCATCGCCAGGCTTTTTCGCGGTCGGGGCGAGGGTGACGCTTTTACCCTGAGAACATACGTAACTCCAACGGGTCACAAGCGCATTGTTTAGCTTGTGGGGAACCAGGTGGAAATCAGGTTTTGTCTCACAAGATAAACAGTGTTGGCTGTCAAATACAGGTGAATGTATCAAGGATTAATGAATGAATGAATGAATGAATGAATGAACGAAGCAATAGAGGAATTCAGAGAGGGAGGGACGGACAGACAGACAGAAAGATACATGGCTGTATGGAGTGAGTGAGAGAGAGAGAGAGAGAGAGAGAATGGTACGAATAAATTAGTGATGGATTGATGGATGATCGATTGACTAGTTGACTGGTTGGTTGGTTGGTTGGTTGGTAGGTTGATAGATAGAGTGAATAGACAGACAGACAGACAGACAGACAGACAGAAAAATCAAAGAATGCATTAAATTAATGTAATGGCTGGATGTATGAATTTGGATGGATGAATGGATGAATGGCGTTTGATTGGTTGATTGATTGGTTGGTTGGTTGATTGATTGGTTCAGTGTACACAAATGAACAGTTGAAAGAAAAATTGAATGAACGATTGATTGGTTCATTGATACCCTAATTGATTGATCAGTTGTTTATTTTGTTGGATGGTTGATTGGTTGACTGGTAGACTAGTTGGTTGGTTGATTAATTGACTGGTAGACTGGTTGGTTGGTTGGTCGGTCAACTAATTGGTTGGTTGACTGGTAGACCGGTTGGTTGGTTGACTGGTAGACCAGTTGGTTAATTAGTTGATTGTTTGGTTGGTTGATTGATTGGTTGATTGATGGATTTATTTATTGATTGGTAGATGGATTAGATCGATGGATCGATGGATGGATTGATTGATCAGTTGGTTGGTTGGTTGGGTGGTTATTTGACTGGTTGGTTAGTTGACAGGTAGACAGGTTAGTTATTTGGTTGATTGCTTGGTTGGTTAATTGATGGATTTATTTATTGATTGGTTGAAGGATTGATTGATTGATGGATCGATTGATTTATTGATTGATTCGTTGGTTGGTTGGTTGGTTTGTTGACTGGTTGGTTGGTTGGTTGGTTAGTCACACTCCCACACAAACTCACACAGCATGTACAGTATAAATATATACAAATATACTGTATATACTGTACTATGTTCTCCATGTTTCCACTGGAGGTCAAACAACTCAAATGAACTGCTAATCAGAGGTCAGACGACCTGGAAGGTCTCATTTAATGGGTGGAGAAGTGTTAAGCGCCGAAGATCCAGTAAGTCTACACTGATGTCCCGTCTTCCTCTGATCCAGTTTCAGATGAAGTGGAAGGCGCTCGTTCTTAATAGGTTGGTCTTGTTTTCACCTGCCATTTATGCTGAAATGAAGAAAGACGAAACAATCTGTATAATTAGCCTGCGCAGACAGACAGGAGCCGAGGATCTGAAGTGTCGCGCTGCAACAGTTGCTCCAGACAGATGGAGCTTTACCGTCTTAAACCCACGTCTGCCGCTTTCTTCTACATAAACGCTCAGAAGACGACTAATGGCTCTGGCATCGTCCTTCAAAAAAACGCATCATTCTCTTTTTTCCGCAGATCAGCTCTAATTCTGCATTCGTCCATTTGAAATAATAATATTAGTTATTCGCCAAACCATCATCATGTCACCAGAAAAATTATACGTATTTCACTCATCGCTTCTATTTCTGTGTCACGGTTTCGCCGGTTAATTTAAGAGCATATTCAGTTGCAGAGTAGGGCTTTTATTATACAAAAGATTACCTTGTACAAATATACAAGACCTCTTGATTCAAAAATATAACTAATAAATAAGCATATAATTATATATTTTTTTAATGTTATGTATGGGATTATAGAAAGCTCAATTGCAGGTACGTCTTATTTAAAAAAGCACAGCAAGACGGAAAAGAAAATTCGAACTTAGACTCAATGAATGAATGTTTGTTTCGCACCAATCAATCTGTTAATAGTAAAGCTATGATGATTTCATGTAATAAAACCTAGAACTCAGCATCGGTAGCACAAGTGCAAAAAACCACAACATATTTTTTAAACCTATAAGATTTATAAGAATAAGAATAAGAATTAAGAATTATAAACCTCAGATTTTGTGAACTACACTTGTGTAAAAGCATTCTGGGATTGCTATGCTTTGAGTGCGCCATTCATTTTTTTTAAACTCCTAAAAATGAACATCAGTTCAAGTTCGAGTTCAAAGCTTTTTGTTGTCATTTTACAGTTCCCTATACCATGAAATTCTTATCTTACTTCCCGCAAGAACGCAGTGTGTATTGAAAAATACTAAATAAAAAAATAAAAGACAAAAAAAATCTACAGAAAAAGAAACACATGATATCTCCATTTTACAGAGTATCTACAGTGCAGTGCAATATGATATGATTATATACGATATATAATCTGAAAGCGACATATAAAAGTAGCATGTGTCACCAACTGTAATTGATTTCATCGGTTCGCAGCGAAACACGCCTGTTTATGTTTGCGTTCATACACTCGACAAGTTACTCGAAAAGTGCTGTATTACTTTCAAAACGCTTCTTTATATTTAATTAGCTGGCGGCCTTGACATTGCTCTCTCCGTTTCAGTTCCCGGAATGTGATTTTCCTCCTCCGTCACTACATTTTTCAAAAACCAACTCGTATTTATGACCAAGAAAGGCCGACACCACGGAGCCGCGGATATGAGCCGGAGCCCGTGTCATTTCCCGCGACACAACAGCGTGTGAAATGGATGCTCGGCGCTCCTCTGTTATCAGCGCAAGCGTGTCCCATTCCGCAGAATGTCTTTGGGACGCTATAATGAATATAAAAAGGATCCTACTGTGCCTTTGTCAGTCTCGGGAATATTCTCTTGCTCTCACTTTGTTTCTCTTCGTTCAGCTTTGCAAAATTACCATCACCTCGTGCGACAATGTGCTCGTGCGCAGAAGCCAGGAGAGAAAAAACGTCCGGCAAGAAGCGGTTGTGGCTTAATTCAACTGTCGTTTTGAAATCAGGGAAAACATGTTTTTTTTTTTTTGGCTCTTATTAACTCAATTTCCCAGAAACTCCAGTGGCATGTGTGACTATTCAGGTGTCTTATTATTTTTTCAAAATCAATTATAAATAAGTCAAACAAATAGACAGATAGACAGATAGACAGATAGATAGATAGATAGATAGATAGATAGATAGATAGATAGATAGATAGATAGATAGATAGATAGATAGATAGATAGATAGAAAGATAGACAGATAGAAAGATAGACAGATAACTAGATAGATAGGTAGGTAGAAAGACAGAAAGATAGACAGACAGATAGATAGATAGATAGATAGATAGATAGATAGATAGATAGATAGATAGATAGATAGATAGATAGATAGATAGATAGATAGATAGATAGATAGATAGAAAGATAGACAGATAACTAGATAGATAGGTAGGTAGAAAGACAGAAAGATAGACAGACAGATAGATAGATAGATAGATAGATAGATAGATAGATAGATAGATAGATAGATAGATAGATAGATAGATAGAAAGATAGATAGATAGATAGGTAGACAGAAAGATAGGTAGACAGAAAGATAGATAGAGAGACAGAAAGATAGAAAGACAGAAAGATAGACAGACAGATAGATAGATAGATAGATAGATAGATAGATAGATAGATAGATAGATAGATAGATAGATAGATAGATAGATAGATAGATAGAAAGATAGACAGATAACTAGATAGATAGGTAGGTAGAAAGACAGAAAGATAGATAGATAGATAGATAGATAGATAGATAGATAGATAGATAGATAGATAGATAGATAGATAGATAGATAGATAGATAGATAGAAAGATAGACAGATAACTAGATAGATAGGTACGTAGAAAGACAGAAAGATAGACAGACAGATAGATAGATAGACAGACAGACAGACAGACAGACAGACAGACAGATAGATAGATAGATAGGTAGGTAGAAAGACAGATAAATAGACAGATAGATAGATAGATAGATAGATAGATAGATAGATAGATAGATAGATAGATAGATAGATAGATAGATAGATGGGCTTACAATTGACAGATTTATATTCAGCATCTATGGTAATCAGAGTATGATTCAACTTTTTTAAATAATAGGTGCGTGTTCAGTTTTTTTTAGGCCGCACAGTTTTGAAGGAAATTCATAGATAACTAAATATGATCATTGGCAATTACAGAGGAGACTGTGCGAGAAAATGAGCATTTAGCAGCATATACGTGACAGAACGGAGAGAGTGAACCTTTCAGAAACAGCCAAAGCGGAACGGATGAGAAGATTCCAGACGCTGGGCGGGAAAAGCAGTTCTTGGCATTTGTCAGAATTGGCAAGTCTCCAGCTTTCTGACGGCCCGTCGTGATGCGGAGGAATTAAAGACGAGTCACGAGACTCTTCACCTCTGAATTCGCAGATTTGACAACTTGCAGATGTGAAGAAGAGCAACCCTGACTGACTGTCGGCATCTCTGTGTGACACACACCATTTAAAAGTCTCTCGTGGATTTTTTAAAACACATTTGTCTTGCAACAGACGTGAGATGGGAAAGCTGGAAAGTTGTTTTCTTATACAGGATGTTCAGTAAAGATGGATGACGCTGTAAAATGATTCTCCTGCATTGACCTGAATAAATGAAGCACTCGTGAGTCGTGTAAAAACATCCAGGTTCACCATATTCTGCTCTAAGAATCAATAGGAAAGAAAGTTAGAATGTCTATTATTGATTCTGAGAAACTCACCTATAGTGGTATCTTTGTTACCATTCCAAATCAGGGTGTCAAGAAGTGGATGAATTGGAGGAGAAAAATATGACGAAATATAGCTGCAAGCAGAAATCACTGGGTTCAAGACTTTAATTATTTTATTAGTTTTATTATGATATCATCATCATCGTCATTATTATTAGTATTATTAATTTGGTTGTTGTTGTTGTTATTACTGTTGTTGTTATTATTATTGTTATTATTATTATTTCTTTAACTTAAATTTAAATTATCTGATCTAATCTTATCTGGTTAATCAATAAATAAGTCATTTAGATGTATGATTATGATTAGATTTAGGTTATGATTATTCAAATGATATCCAATCACAATTTTTGCACACATATTTTAGTAGATAATTTGCACTTATAGTGAGTCTTTAAAATGTTTTAACTGAATATGGATATTAAGACTATTAAAAATGTAAATAAAAAATCACTTCCAAATTATGGAAATTTGCAGAAAACAATCAATTGGAATCTGAGATATGTTTTTTTTGTTTGTTTGTTTTCCAGTAAGCAATTCAAATAAAGTCACATTTTAGGAGTTAGGGAGTAGAATGTGCTTTTTTTTCGCTTGTAAGCATAACTCCATTCAGGGAGAAAAAAAAAATAATTCAACTATAATAGGAATTCAAACCCTGATTATGAATTAATTATAAGTTATTTTTCTACATTTATTTGTCTTGGTTTAATTACAGAAAACATTATGCCTAATTAAATCAAAATCTTAGTGGGCGCTTGGGATTCTGGGAAACAGAAAACAGAACATTCAAACACACATGCGCATTAGATAAAAACTGTCACTAATTAAAGCTTGTGAAAGCTTATGAATTAAATCATTATGAAGCTCAAAGATTATGAAAAGAACAGAAATGAAAGGAATATATATATATATATATATATATATATATATATATATATATTTTTTTTTTTTTTTTTTTTTTTACTCCATGATAACTAACAAAATGAACCAAATAAAGGTTCTAATATACACTGAAATAATTAAAATGAGCCTAGAGTTTAGGATGCTTTCAGTTTTTTTGGTGACATTTGTGACACGTGACATTAACAGAATTTAAAAGAATAATAACAAAAAATGATTGTGCTGAACCTGCTGACTATAATTAATATCTTCATGGGTACAAAGGATTCTGGGAAATAGAGTTTATGGAGTTTTACTAAAAATGTGAGATACACATCCACACACATCCATAAACACACACACACACACACACACACACGCACACACACACACCCAAGCACACTGAGTTCCAGATCCAAAATGCAGGCACTAATTACAGCTTTCTAAACTCTTGATTAAATCATGAAAAGAACAGCATGTCATCAATTCAAACATCAAAAGGCGAGAGACAATTCAAACTGTTGCAATTATCACTTCTCCGCTACAGGAGATTCTTTCATCTAGTCACATGGACACACACTAGCCACTTCAAGACGAAACGTGCCATCACCGTGTCAGCGCTAACAAACACCTCTTTCTCTGCCAGTCCATTGTAACTCACGCAGTACTCCATCTTTTATATGAAGTTAAAAATGAGTTTAATTCCCACAACTAGATAAGGAAATAGAACTCATGACCTTTAATGTTACAATCAGCAGCTTTACTGATTATGACTCAGGAAACTAGAACACCAGACTGACACCACCACTGGTCATGGGTTCAATTCCCACAACTAGAAAAGGGAATCAAACTCATGACCTTTAATGTTACAATCAGCAGCTTTACTGATTATGACTCAGGAAACTAGAACACCACCACTGGTCATGGGTTCAATTCCCACACCTAGAAAAGGAAATAGAACTCATGACCTTTAATGTTACTATCAGCAGCTTTACTGATTAAGACTCGGGAAACTAGAACACCAGACTGACACCACCACTGGTCATGGGTTCAATTCCCACACCTAGAAAAGGGAATAGAACTCATGACCTTTAATGTTACAATCAGCAGCTTTACTGATTATGACTCAGAAAACTAGAACACCAGACTGACACCACCACTGGTCATGGGTTCAATTCCCACACCTAGAAAAGGGAATAGAACTCATGACCTTTAATGTTACAATCAGCAGCTTTACTGATTAAGACTCGGGAAACTAGAACACCAGACTGACACCACCACTGGTCATATGTTCAATTCCCACAACTAGAAAAGGAAATAGAACTCATGACCTTTAATGTTACAATCAGCAGCTTTACTGATTAAGACTCGGGAAACTAGAACACCAGACTGACACCACCACTGGTCATGGGTTCAATTCCCACACCTAGAAAAGGGAATAGAACTCATGACCTTTAATGTTACAATCAGCAGCTTTACTGATTAAGACTCGGGAAACTAGAACACCAGACTGAC
>MU204410.1:10919260-10940729 GCA_017309775.1 Paedocypris sp. Pulau Singkep
ACTGAGATATAGAGGAGCTAAACCGTTTAGTGCTTTATAGGTGATTAAGAGAATTTTAAACTGGATGCGATATTTAACAGGTAACCAGTGTAGCGACATTAACACTGGACTAATATGGCTAAATTTTTTTGTTTTAGTGAGTAATCTAGCAGCTGCATTCTGAACTAACTGAAGTTTATCTATTAGTTTAGCAGGAGAATTAAATCATTATGAAGCTCAAAGATTATGAAAAGAACAGAAATGAAAGGAATATATATATATATATATATATATATATATATATATATATATATATATGTATATATATATATTTTTTTTTTTTTAAACTCCATGATAACTAACAAAATGAACCAAATAAAGGTTCTAATATACACTGAAATAATTAAAATGAGCCTAGAGTTTAGGATGCTTTCAGTTTTTTTGGTGACATTTGTGACACGCGACATTAACAGAATTTAAAAGAATAATAACAAAAAATTATTGTGCTGAACCTGCTGACTATAATTAATATCTTCATGGGTACAAAGGATTCTGGGAAATAGAGTTTATGGAGTTTTACTAAAAATGTGAGATACACATCCACACACATCCATAAACACACACACACACACACACACACACACACACACGCACACACACACACCCAAGCACACTGAGTTCCAGATCCAAAATGCAGGCACTAATTACAGCTTTCTAAACTCTTGATTAAATCATGAAAAGAACAGCATGTCATCAATTCAAACATCAAAAGGCGAGAGACAATTCAAACTGTTGCAATTATCACTTCTCCGCTACAGGAGATTCTTTCATCTAGTCACATGGACACACACTAGCCACTTCAAGACGAAACGTGCCATCACCGTGTCAGCGCTAACAAACACGTCTTTCTCTGCCAGTCCATTGTAACTCACGCAGTACTCCATCTTTTATATGAAGTTAAAAATGGGTTTAATTCCCACACCTAGATAAGGAAATAGAACTCATGACCTTTAATGTTGCAATCAGCAGCTTTACTGATTAAGACTCGGGAAACTAGAACACCAGACTGACATCCATGACCACTGGTCATGGGTTCAAGTCCCACACCTGGAAAGGGAATCAAACTCATGACCTTTAATGTTACAATCAGCAGCTTTACTGATTATGACTCAGGAAACTAGAACACCACCACTGGTCATGGGTTCAATTCCCACACCTAGAAAAGGAAATAGAACTCATGACCTTTAATGTTGCAATCAGCAGCTTTACTGATTAAGACTCAGGAAACTAGAACTCCAGACTGACACCACCACTGGTCATGGGTTCAATTCCCACACCTGGAAAAGGGAATAGAACTCATGACCTTTAATGTTGCAATCAGCAGCTTTACTGATTAAGACTCAGGAAACTAGAACTCCAGACTGACACCACCACTGGTCATGGGTTCAATTCCCACACCTGGAAAAGGGAATAGAACTCATGACCTTTAATGTTACAATCAGCAGCTTTACTGATTATGACTCAGGAATCTAGAACACCAGACTGACACCATCACTGGTGATGGGTTTAATTCCCACACCTAGAAAAGGAAATAGAACTCATGACCTTTAATGTTACAATCAGCAGCTTTACTGATTATGACTCAGGAATCTAGAACACCAGACTGACACAACCACTGGTCATGGGTTCAATTCCCACAACTAGAAAAGGAAATAGAACTCATGACCTTTAATGTTGCAATCAGCAGCTTTACTGATTATGACTCAGGAAACTAGAACACCAGACTGACACCAGCACTGGTCATGGGTTCAATTCCCACACCTGGAAAGGGAATATAACTCATGACCTTTAATGTTACAATCAGCAGCTTTACTGATTAAGACTCGGGAAACTAGAACACCAGACTGACACCACCACTGGTGATGGGTTCAATTCCCACAACTAGAAAAGGAAATAGAACTCATGACCTTTAATGTTACAATCAGCAGCTTTACTGATTATGACACGGAACACTAGAACACCAGACTGACACAACCACTGGCGATGGGTTCAATTCCCACACCTGGAAAGGGAATCAAACTCATGACCTATGATGTTGCATTAAGCAGCCTTACATCAATAGTAGGACATGTCTATGGGACACTATAACACCAGACACTACTACTGAGGGGTGGCAAACAGTAGCTCTACAACACTAAAGCTCATGGGTTTGAATCCCAGAATAATCATAATGTTATTTTATTGCATTGTGTCGCTTCGGATAACATGCAGAAATGTAAACTACACTTTTCCACCTCGCGTAGACCTGAGCTTCTCTCTGTAGCAATAGTCAAGGCCACACGGCTTTAAAATCTATTTTCGTCTGCACCATCGTTAAATCTCAGACCATTGATTTTAATTACTTTCCACTGTTTTATCTGTTGCCATTGTTACAGATCACTGATATACAACAACACTTGTTTTAATTACACATTCCTCTGGCGGAATAAATTGAGTCAACCGCTTCCTGCACAATGTCAAACTTTCTGCATCATCAATTATTTGTAACCAATTCTTGTGATACACTTTGCCAGATTTAACCAGCGATTGTATGATAACAGGGTTTGAAGTCGAATAAATAGAATTATACAGAAAGCTAATTGAGTGTAGTTGCCGATTCCTGTAGATTACTATCAATGATGTTGGCAAGCTTACTACACTGTAAAAAGTGTCGTTACTTTGAATACATGTTTATACTTGATCTCAAACCATCAGTGTCATGTAAAATGTGTGCTTCATCCAAATTCAAAGTACCGTATTTTTCGCTATATAAGACGCACCGGCATATAAGACGCACCCAATTTTAAAGGAGGAAAATCTAGAAAAAAAAGATTCTCAACCAAATACTGTAGTAAAATATTTTTTATCAATTATATTAAAGTTAACAGCAGTTTAAGAACAATTGTATGCCACACAGGTAACATGAACAGTCAGTAAAGTCTAGCGGTATTGAGATGTGCCACGATATGGATTTTGCAATACCGTGGATACCGTTGATACAATTCATGAATTAGATTTTTATATAAGTATATAAACACCTTAATACAGTATTACACATTAGTTTCGTTACAAGTTGTAACTTACAACTACCAATGACGGCCAGGGGCGGATCTAATTGCCCCCCCCAAATATTATGACTGCCCCTCTAAACGTGATGGCATACAAATGAATCCAAATTTCATAAAAACTTAAAGAAAAATGGTCAGAGCACTCTTGTGCTTTCAAACAAGCTAGTAGTGTTGTCAAAAATCTGAAACGATGCAATATACTGCGACCAATAAGTCTGCGCTTCCGTGTTTCTTGCCTTCGCGCATGCGCACATTAGACATATACTCAGGCGATGGCGAGTGCAGTCTTCGCCACCGGTTTAAATCGAAAAAGCGCTAAAGAAGTTTTGTTTGGATTTTTTTCGGCTTCGACTCGAGGCAAATGAGCGCGAGGAGCCGGTGGATGCGCCAAGTCTTGCTGTTGAAAGAATTACGAGAAGTTAGTAACTGACTGTTTCCATTACCAACACGAATGTTTGAAGTCACGTTTTGTGCCGTTAACGCAGTGAAATACAATCCACCTCAGAGTGAGAAACAACCAGATTGGAACTTCGTCATCGCCATCCTGGTTGTACCAAAATTCCTCCAAGCTACGTCATCTCCGTCCTGGTGGTACTACACTCCATGTGACGTCCTCTCAAAACCTTTGGTACCGATGCTCCTCCAAAACGGGACAAAATCACTAGGCAGTTGGGTAATCCGGACGAGAGCAACGGTCAATACACCAGAAGTTCAAGTTCAAGTTCAAGTTCTGAGCATTAGTAAGGCGCTTTTCACAGGTTTAACTGTCTCAAGGCGCACGTGTGAATATGTAAGAGAATTTTTGCTTTTTATTAATTTGATTGTCTGGTTGTTGGTCTTACGTAAATGACTATGATTATGACAAGACAAAGACAAAGATAAAGATCCAAAAATAAACAAGAACACGAACAAGGCAAGGATATCAAGCGGCTAGATGACAGGCAACGAAATAGGTGACAAACTGCTGCTTAAATTCTTAACATAAAACCAGAAAACAGCGGGGCAGGAAGAAACGGACAAGATAGCGAGAAACCAGGAAGTAAACAAACAACACAGAAAGTTTCAAAGTAAACGTTTGGCGACGAAAGAACAAAATAACAGTCCAAAACTGCTATGAGCCCATGACATGATATCTGGAACCGAAATGATCCGGTTTGTTTAATTAAGCAGACTCGACTGGATGTGATGCAAATGAAAAGGACACGTGGACATGTTTTGGCATCAAACCAGATAAAAAGTGCTGTGATTTTAATTTGGTGTCTTCATCCCGACGGCCTCGAGCCGCGTGTTTCCGTATCAGCAGAGATAAACAGTGAGGAGTCGGTCCCGACATCACACGGATCAAAACACCCTGACGTGACAGTGGACGCGTGTAAAAGTCGCGCGGTTAATGAACTGGACCTTAAAAGTCGGAACACGCTGAGTGGCGACGACCTGGTGTTATTGAGCTTGACAGTTGTGACAACTCAAATCACATCAGCAATTAATAAGCAGTTTAACGTCGGATTTCAACTCAGCTCATTTGCCGGCAATTAGCAATAAATTAGCCATTATTAACCAATTAAACCATCACATAAGGCCTGTGGATATGCTGGGAAGTCTAATGAGGGAGATAATGACAAGATCCAAATAGGATGATGTTAATAGCGCAATATTCCAGACGAATGTCGCGAGCACGGAGAGAAAAACCAGCAGACAAAAAAAACAAGCAAACAAAAACAAGGGTAAAATCGCCGTGGCTTCCGTCACATGATTTATATCTGGTCGTGCGCTGTTACCAGGGTCATAAACAGTGTTAAACATCGGTTAGGAGCGAATCTCCCCAAAGGCCCGAGCGCCGCGCTTCTTAAAATCGCACACCATTGATTTTAATTAACACTACACTCCCTATTTGTTGCCATTTTTACAGACCATTGAGACATAAAAATTCCCATTTATTTTCCTCGCTTTTAATTACACACTTGTGAAAATTGAATTAGGGGTGAATGGGGCGCTGCGGAGGATACAAATTTAATGCAAAAACGCTCTTAAAACGTGTTCTCGGGCTAATGAGCCATCCAGGATTGATCAGTTCATTATTAGCAGAGGTCATCTCACTTCATCGTTAATGCTCCAGCAAAGATGTAATTATTGTTATTTTTCTTTGTTTGGTTGCTTTTTACTATTAAAAAAACAGCTTTGTAAATATATGTTTGTGTATAAATGAGTACGTGTTTATGTCAGCTGGTGTAAAGTACTTGAGTAAAAGGACTTTGTTATTCTGCTTAAGTGTGTGTTTTGCTACTTTGTACTTGTACTGAGTATCAAAAAATAAAAGCAACTTTTACTCTCAACTCCCCTACATTTGTGATTGATTTATCAGCTAAATCACATGAACCTGAATTAGAGGCCTGAATGTATTTTACAAATTTTATTAGATCATATAAAATTTACAAATCGGAATTTTATTTTACTCTTTTTTTTTTTTTTTGCACACTTCAGTTTGACTGAGACTTTTTATCTACTTTGTTCTACCATTTTTAAAACATTTGAGGTGTGTCACGATCCTTGGTGCAGAACAGGGGATTCCAAACAACGAGGTAGAGCACAAAGGGTTTAATGGGAGATTTGGCAACCAGGAACACGAACACGGGACAGCCCAAAACACACGAATAGACTAGAGACAGGAAACTCGGGAAAACACTGTGGTCTGAAACTTCGTAACAATACACTGACGAGACCCGACAAGAGACGAGGCAAACACACGAGTACATACAGTGTCCAAAACGAGACATGGAACAGGTGTGCAGTGAGGAATCTGGGTCAAGGGGCGGAGTCAGGGACGGTGAGGAGGTGATTTTGTGACAAGGTGTTAAATTTCATTTCTGTTTTTGACAACAAATCCTCATGAATGGAGCTTGTCTTCATATTTCTTGGTGTGTTGTTTTGTGCCTCAATTCAGTACAGAGTAAATTACTCAAGTTCTTTTAAAATTGGATACTTTGCTGCTTTGACTCAAGTCTTTTTTGGAATTGGTGACGTGTTACTTGTAATAGAGTAAATTTTACAATAAGTCTCTGTACTTCTACTCAAGTATGCACATATTAATGGATACATTTTTTTTCTACAGGCTATCATACTCATAATTGATTTACGTGTGTGTGTGTGTTCACTTCTCTCTCTCTGTCTTATCTGATATCCGCTCACTCTATCGCAGTCTGATAAGTCTGATGTCTTTGTGTGCTCCGATGGAGCTTGTGGAGATATGAACTCCGTGGAGACAAGAGGAGATTTAAACTCCAGCAGGAGAATATCAGCACAGCACAAGGCAGGAGATGAAACTATCTCAGCTCGTCCCTGTTTCCTCCAGAGTGAAGAAGAAAATGACCACATCGCTCTAATTACAGGCTACACTTTAACTCTCTCTCTCTCTCTCTCTCTCTCTCTCCTTCTCTCTATAAAATGGTAAAACAGGCAGCGACATTTTCTATATTGTCTCTAGGGGGACATTAAAAATCTCACTCACTTTACTTTACTTTACAAATGTATAAATTACGCAATAATCCTCAGCATGCAATATCGTGATCTGTGCAGTTTCACCTCTGCTGTCAAGGTTTAGGTTCTGTATTGTATAATCATACAGTGCGTGTGTGCACAGTGAGTAAATGTATTCTATTCCATTATGTTTTACTTTTTCAATCTTCATCTCTTTTCCTCTTTCTTCTTTACTTTCTTCTTTTTCATTCCCCCTTCGTCCCTCTCTCTTCTTCTGTCACTAACTCTTTTTCATTTTCTCTCTCTCTTATTAATTTGGCCTTTTTCACTCTCTCTCTGGTACTTCCTTACTCGTTCCCTCATTTTATCTCCCATTAAATTCAATTTTTTTTTTCATTCTCCCTCTCTTTTCTCCTCTTCTTTTCTATTTTTCATCCCTCCTTCCTCCCTCTCTCTTCCTCTGACACTAACTCCTTTTCATCTTCAATTTCTCTCTCTCTCTCTTATTAATTTAGCCTCTTTCCCTCTTTCTTTCTTTCTTCCTTCCTCCGTGCCTCATTTCATCTCTCATTATGTTCAGTCTCCTTCTCTTTTCTTCTCTCACCTTTTCACCTTTTCTCTGCCTTTCCTAACCTTTCTCCTCTGTCACAGACTTTTTTCATCCTCACTCTCTCTTTCTTATCAATTTAGCCTCTCCGTCTTTTTCCCCCTTCCTCCATCCCTCATTCAATCTCCCATTCCTCTGCCATTTTCTCACCTCATTTTCCCTCCACTATTTTCCCTCAACTGCTCTCTCACTCTTGCTCCCCATCTTTCGCCATCCATTTCTCTCTTCCTCCTTCTAATCTAATTTTCTCTTTCATTTCTTTCATTCATTTATTAAACATATGTTGAACGTCCAACACTATCAAAACTATCACCAATGTGCCAGATACCGATACTCTCCGCATTTAAACCGAGAGCCAGAAAAGCCGAGAACCCAGAGAGACGTAGAGTACAGGTGAGACAAAGGTCAAACCCACACTGACCTCTGCTAGAAAAAGCCATGACAAAGAAAAGGTCAGATAAGCTAAACCCACCAATGTGCGAAAACATGATTCTAAATCCCACGGCCCTGACCGACACACACACGCTGCTTTCCTCTCGATTCACTGGCAAAGCTTTTAGTCAATGACCTGCCTCCATATCTCTGGAATATAAACCGCTGCGGTTAAAGCCGAGTCCAGATAAGGGAGAGTGTGTGAGGTAACACAATATCAATGGTGAAATATTAGTCATCTCATAGAAAAAGAAAGAAAAGAAACCTTAAAGAAATGTGTGTGTGCGCGTGTGTGTTCATGCAGGTCAACGTGTGCTTCATGCGCATTTGTGGGGACCTTAAAAAAATATTGGCCTAGTTGAAATTGAGTTTTGATTTAGATTGAGACTAAATGGGGGAAGGGGAATATTTTGCAAGGTTGGCGTGCGGGAAATGTATGGTTTTGTAAGTATGCAAATGATGGGTCCCCACTTTTTAATGTGTGTGTGTGTGTGTGTGTGTGTGTGTGTGTGTGTGTGTGTGTGTGTGTGTGTGTGTACCTTATAGAATCTTTTTGGGTACAAACAAATCTGGTCCGAGTCATTTAATAATTAACACGATTCAATTCCTAATCTTACACACACACACACAGACACAAATATACGCACACACACTCTCAAAACAAATGTTTTTTATTTTTTATTTTAATGAATCATTTGTTATAATATATATGTTATGTAATAATATATTTGGTTAAAGTGTTTTCATTGTCCAGCATGTCGATAATGTTACACTTCTTTTTAAGGACACTTGAATTTTTGATGAAGGAAAGAAATATTTCTTGGAATTGTTTGCTTAAATGCATAAATAAACAAGCTGTTTTGTTGTCTATTGCATTTATATATTGCAAGTAATAATACAAATTCATCTTTCAACCTTTTAAAGTCCTAAAACTCCAATTTAACTAAAAATAAGAGTCACAAATGTATATTTCACAATAAAATAATAATAAAAACGTTTGTATATAATAAATATAATATTTTTATTACAATGTTTTAATATTTTCCATCTCTTTTTTTTCTTTATCTTCCTCCTCCCGTATCCGAAATCATTGTCTTTTGATAATATAAAAGGACTCGCTGGAACCGATCTTCCACTGAGAGGGAGGTAGATCAATCGCAAACGTGTGTGTACAGCCAGTCCTTCTGTAATTATCATCAAAGAGAGAGAAGTCGACTAAAACAAAAACAGTTCAATGGAAACCCTGCGCAGCTTTCTCGATGCACACAACCAGTCAGTCTTAATCACAGACCCCATCCAAAATGTCCAAAAGCTTATCAGAGATGCCTGTGTGTGTGTGTGTGTGTGTGTGTGTGTGTGTGTGTGTGTGTGTGTGTGTGTGTGTGTGTGAGAAATGAATGAAAATGTTTTTATTTGTACCACAATGAAGAAATTGCATAACGTCAAATATATTCGTTATGTGTGTGTGTGTGTGTGTGTGTGTGTGTGTGTGTGTGTGTGTGTGCATGTGTGTGTGTGTTCTAGATGTGATTCCTGCGTGTGTGTGCTCCTGTTTTTCTATTATGGTGGGGACCTCAACCTGAAAACACACAGACACCTGGGCAGTGTTGGGTGTACAGTGTTAGAAAGTAGCTCATTACTGTATTAAAATGTTTTAATTTTCAATTTTCTGCATTTCATTTTATGTATTATATAATGTTTTTTTATAGAATGTTTATATTCGGAACATTATATAGAATGTAAGATGATTCGAAACTCTCAGATTTTTCATGCAGTGTATGTTCCTTTTGCATAATTTTACTATGAAGTAAATTTTAAGAAGCTATACGGTAAGTTACTTATTGAGTGATTCTCAGACACAGTAATTAGAAACGTATTCTACAAGCAAATTAGGTAATTAGTAAATACGAACTGTTTGAAAGTAACTTCCCCATTACTGCTCTTGGGGAGGTAAACTGAGGTTCTCACCAGGTAGTGTGCACAAGTGCACTGTAAAAAATGAGTTATGAGGCTTGGAATTTACATAAAAAAAAACATGTGATTGCTAAAAAGAATGTGCACGTGTTCTTGAAAAAAAAATGTTGTTCTGTATTTCACTTAAAATATTGAGAGCATTTTGGTAAAAACTAACTCAATTGTGCATTTCACCTCTTTTTTTAGGTAAACCAGTGCAATTCTTGGCATCAATTTAAGGAACCATTTTTGCTAAAAAATTGAGAAAACAAGAATTCAAATTTATTTTAAGAGAATTGGTTCGATTGGTTTGCGGTTTTACAGTTTTTCTCAGTCGCTTTAGTACAATTCTCAGATCAGAATTGAAATTTGCAAATCTGTGTGTGCGTTTCTCAGACCAATTGTACAAACAGCAAAACACGATGGATTTCTTGCAAAAGCCTGTCACTTGGTCAAAATCTTTAGTTCATCTCTCAAAACTAAGTCTTTATGTCATTGAACATGTCAGTGCTCTCAGAATGTCAAGTCCTTGTGTCATCGTCTACGAACAAGACAGTCAAATTACTTAGTCGTGTTGTCAATATAACTGTGTACTTTAGAGAAAGGTTCTGATGTAAACTATGTAAAGTTTTGATGACAATCATTGTGAAATATAAGTTACACCTTTTTGTTTGATTGCAAGAGGCTGGACAAGATTCACATTCACATACATATAATAAATAATTGAACCTTTATTAGTCCTATACAGTATATACTTGCCCATTGTCAATGAGATGCACTTTTGTTAGGGGAAGTCAAGTCAGGATAAGATTTAGAAAAAAAAAACACACACAATGGAGATGTATAGAATTATGTTTGTCACATTATGACAACTTGATCAACCATTTTGCAGTTAATGACTTATACGATGAACTAATGACCAGGTGTTTTGAGGAGTAAGACTATTGCACAGTGAACTATATAATACATTTTGATCAACATGACAAAAACAATTGAAAATGTATCAAAGAGCTGAGAATTGTGCATAATCATTTGCACGATGTACCAAAGCAATTGCAACTTGTTCAAAGAAGTGAGAAACTGCTTATAGGATGTGCACAAGTGACCTCATGATGTGAAGATTGAACAAATAGTTTTGAGAATTTCAATTCTGATCTGAGAATTGTACTAAAGCGACTGAGAAAAACTCTAATTGAGTCACAGTCATATGAATCGCAACACGTGAAGTGATCAAATGCCATTTTTATGACCAGCATATGAAGAGTGAATGTGGAGTCTGTTAAGAGGAAAGTGCTTAATTTAGAGGAAAGAGAATCAGCAGCTCCAAATCATCAGATGAGCTTGTTCATTGGGAGAGCCAATGAGAAGCTTGCATGTGTTGCTTACAGTTCTTTAACTTTTTTTAAACTTTAAAATAAAGCATAAACATTTTTACATGAACTGTTATGTTATAACAAGGATAAATTGAAGCGATTTATCTTAAAAGATGACAATCGATATTTAAATAATGCAAATAACCATCTCACCATCAATGAGTCTACTGCTCTTCAGAATGAAGTTTTTAGAGATTATTAGAGATAGATAACATTATCTAATGAGTGGAATCTCTTTGTGAATTTGAATTTGATTTTCGATTCAAATCGTCTTTAGCATTCAAACCATCAATAATCAAAAAAATTGAGAAAATTGGAAAATTTCTCAAATTAAAAAGCACAATCCACTAAGAATTGTTAAATTAATAATGTCAGGCTGAATGTTTCAAGATTTTTTACATCATTTTATCAAGTATGTTCTACTTAAAAGTAAGCATTGAGAAACCACTTAAATGTAATTCGTGTAATATGTTACCAAACTTTTTTTTACATAATGGCGTGTCACATTTTTTTACAGTGTATCTATCTATCTGTCTATCTATCTATCTATCTATCTATCTATCTATCTAAACAAGATAATATTGTTTTTTTTATTGATTATTGTGGCAGTGACACTGAAAACCGCTTTCATCACACCCACTGGACACTACGAATACCTGGTCATGCCGTTTGGCCTGTCCAATGCGCCGGCGGTATTCCAAAGCATGATGAATGAGCGGTTTCGGAATTATCTCAATAAATTCGTTATCATTTACTTGGATGATATTCTCATTTATTCCAAAGATGTTGATTCCCATGTCAAGCATGTAAAGGCGGTGCTGCAATGTTTACGTGAGAACCAGTTGTTCTTAAAATTGGAGAAATGTGAGTTTCATGTGGCACAGACACAGTTCCTAGGTTATGTGATTTCTCCAGGTCATGTCCAAATGGATCAAGGCAAGATCAAGGCAGTCACCGAGTGGCCTACCCCGACGACCCTGAAGGACTTGCAACGCTTCTTGGGATTTGCTAATTTCTACAGACGTTTCATTAAAGGGTATAGTCAAATCGCTAATCCTTTGACTTCTCTACTCCAAGGTCAGCCTCGTAGGATACCATGGAACCAGGAGGCGGAGCAGGCCTTCCAGACCTTGAAGACCGCCTTTACCATCGCCCCTGTGCTATGCCTGCCAGACCCTGAGCGTCAGTTCATAGTGGAAGTTGACGCTTCAAGTACCGGAGTTGGGGCAGTCTTGTCTCAGCGGCAAGGGCCATCTTCTAAACTCCACCCATGCGCCTTCTACTCCCGTAAGCTCAACCCGGCCGAACGAAACTATGACGTCGGCAACCGAGAGTTACTGGCCATCAAGCTGGCGCTGGAAGAGTGGCGGCACTGGCTGGAAGGGGCCAAACATCCATTTGAAGTCCTGACCGACCACAAGAACCTTCAATACATCAAAGAGGCTAAGCGGCTTAATCCTCGGCAAGCCAGGTGGGCCTTATTCTTCACTCGGTTTCGCTTCACAGTTTCCTTTCGTCCAGGGACTAAGAACGGCAAGGCAGATGCGTTGTCTCGTCGTGAGGAGTCCTGGTCAACCACAGATCCCGTTCCTGAAGGTATATTACCCCCCGCTTTGTTAATTGCACCAATCCAATGGGCCATAGATGATCAGATCCAGGAAGCCTTGTTACAGACTCCTAGCCCACCTGACTGTCCAGTGGGTAAGACCTTCGTTCCCCCCGCCTTCCGCACGCTTCTGGTCGAGGCAGCACATGTATCCCCAGGTTCTGGACACCCGGGTGTTTCACGCACCCTCGGCCTCCTACGCCAACGCTACTGGTGGTCCGCCATGACGAAGGATGTGAAGACTTTTGTACGTGGATGCACCGTTTGTGCCATGTCGACAGTTCCCCACACCTCACCCCAAGGTAAACTCATGCCATTGCCAGTTCCGTCTCGGCCCTGGTCTCATGTTGCAGTGGATTTCATGACTGACCTTCCCCGCTCCCACGGGAACACCTGTGTTTTGGTCATTGTTGATCGTTTCTCCAAGGCATGCAAGCTGATCCCTTTAAAGGGTCTTCCGACGGCAATGGAGGCGGCGGAGTCACTGTTCCAGCATGTCTTCAGGAACTTCGGAGTGCCTGAGGACATCGTCTCCGACCGAGGGCCGCAGTTTATCTCCCGGGTGTGGAGGGCCTTTTTCCATCACTTGGGCGTGTCGGTTAGCCTTACATCAGGGTACCACCCCCAGGCCAACGGACAGTCAGAACGGAAAATACAGGAGATTAATCGCTACCTTCGGTCCTACTGCTCCCAGAACCAAGAAACCTGGAGTCGTTTCCTGCCATGGGCAGAGTACGCCCAGAATTCCCAGCCTCTATCAAGTACTGGTATAACGCCTTTCCAATGTGTTCTAGGGTTCCAGCCCCCGCTATTTCCATGGACTGGCACTGCATCCCCGGTCCCGTCCGTCAATCACTGGTTCAGAGAGAGCAAGAAGGTTTGGGATATGGTGTCAAACCGGCTGCATCAGCATCAGCGAAGGTACCAAGAACAGGCTGATTGATCCCGGAGTGACACACCAAGCTATGCTGTCGGACAAAAGGTCTGGCTCTCCGCCAGGGATATCCGTCTTCGGCTCCCCTGTAAGAAACTGAGCCCACGCTTTATTGGACCCTTCAAGGTGCTTCGTCGGATCAATCCCGTCACATACAGGCTGGACTTGCCTCCACAGTACCGTATCTCTCCATCCTTTCATGTTTCACTACTGAAACCGTTTGTCTCACCAGTATCGTCTGTATCCTCTGAACAGGTTGCCGACACCGCTCCTCCCCCTCCTGACGTGGAAGAAGAGTCGGTATATCGGGTACAAGGAATACTCGACTCTCGCAGACGAGGGACAGTCATCCAGTATCTGGTGGACTGGGAGGGGTATGGCCCAGAGGAACAGTCATGGGTCAACCGCCAGGACATCTTGGATCCATCCCTGTTAACTGACTTCCACCAAAGCCACCCAGACAAACCAGCTCCTCGTCCTCCGGGAAGACCCCCCCGGCGTCCACGTACCTCTGCGTCAAGAGCCGCTAGGGGAGAGGGGGGTGATGACACACACCGGCCGCCGTCCGCGGCACCGCCCCCGTCCCCGGATGTTTTGCCTCTGACGTCACGCCCGTTTCATGAACCACAGCTGATCTAGCGCGATCACGGACTGTATTTAAAGCGTCCGGACGTTAGCGTCTTGGTCTGGTTTCGTCTTTCGACGTAGATTCACAGACTCTCTTGATCACACGGATCCTCGCCAGTTGTTGCCACGATCCACCGTCCAAGAGCCCCGAACTTTGTCGTCTTTGTTTCTGGTTCAAGTTGGGTTGCTGTTCGTCTCATCGCATCGTCTTTGTCATCATCGCATTCTCAGTGTCAGTATCTGTTGGTTCATTTTCTGTTACGAGTTGGCTGCATTAAATTCAGTGCAAAGTGATCTGGTTCTGTTTCTGTCTTGTTTTGTGCGCGCTCTCCTTCTCGAGCTCTGTCTATCGACGGGGAGCGCGCTTGACAGGCAGATTATTATTTTGTGAATTTTGCTTCTGTAATAAAAGGTTACATTTTCTGCTAAAAACGTAATGCATTATATAATGTTTTTGTTCATTATATAATATATAATGTATATATTCGGAACATTTTATAGAATATAAGATGATTCGGAAAGCTAAACTCTCAAAAAATGTCATATTTCACTGGTATGTTTTTTGCATAATTGTACCATGTAAAGGCTTACAGGGATTTCAAGTATTACGTTACGTGACTTATGGAGTGATACATTCCGTTTCAGACCAAGTAATTAGACACGTATTTTAGAAGCAAATTAAGTAATGAGTAATTAATAACAGTTTGAAAGTAACTTCGCCATCACTGCCCTTGAGGAGCTACACTGAGGTTCTCACAGGTGTGTGTGTTTTGCACAGAATCTGCCTTGATCAGGTGCCCGTAGCGGGCGACGTGAGCACATTAGCGCTGGCGTGATTATTATGGGCTGGTGGTGGCGGTGGTACAGGCCTCAATCAGAAGTCATCTGGGAGCTGCGTGAGAGACATTAACCTCGCCACGCTGTTATGTGCCGCTGGCGTAATGGAAGGTAATGAAGCGCAGCCATTAGACTGTGTGTAAACCATCCGGAGTGTCGAGGCTGATGAACAGATAATTAAATCAGGCTCTTAATTGTGTAGCGGTGCTGGACGTGTGGTCAGCGTGACTCCATCTGGGTGCAACCGGACGCGCTCTGCTGTTTGACGCGCTTCACAGGCCTCCACTTTGATTTCACGGTTTGGATTGATCTGTATGTTGATCTGTCTGTCTGTTTTTCGTTCTTTCTAACTAACTAACTAACTAACTAACTAACTAACTAACTAAAAAAACTACCGTAACTAACTATCAATCATTTTTTTATCATTCCATTTTTTTATTCTTTTTAACTATCGATTTGTCTCTGTAACTACAATTTTAGTTATCTATCTATCTATCTATCTATCTATCTATCTATCTATCTAACTATCTATCTATCTGTATGTCTGTCTGTCTATCCATCCATCCATCCATCATCCATCCATTCATCCATCTATCTATCTATCTATCTATCTATCTATCTATCTATCTATCTATCTATCTATCTATCTATCTATCTATCTCTCTCTCTCTCTCTCTCTCTCTCTCTCTCTCTCTATATATATATATATATATATATATATATATATATACTGTATATATATATAATATGTATCTATCTATCTATCTATCTGTATGTCTGTCTGTCTATCCATCCATCCATCATCCATCCATTCATCCATCTATCTATCTATCTATCTATCTATCTATCTATCTATCTATCTATCTATCTATCTATCTATCTATCTATCTATCTATCTATCTCTCTCTCTCTCTATATATATATATATATATATATATATATATATAATATGTATGTATCTATCTATCTATCTATCTATCTATCTATCTATCTATCTATCTATCTATCTATCTATCTATCTATCTATCTATCTATCTATCTATCTATCTATCTATCTATCTCTCTCTCTCTCTCTCTCTCTATATATATATATATATATATAATATGTATCTATCTATCTATCTATCTATCTATCTATCTATCTATCTATCTATCTATCTATCTATCTATCTATCTATCTATCTATATATATATATATATGTATTTATGTATGTATGAATGTATGAAGTTTTTCAAATTATTGCTTCTGTCCTTTTTGTCTATCTATTTGTCTATCTTGTCATCTATCTGTTTTTAGTCTCTCTGCCTGACAAACTATCATTCATTATGTCTGTAACAACTTTTTTTTCTGTGAGTGTCTGTTTGTTTGTCTATCTCTCTGACTGACTGTCTTTTGCTTCCCTGTCTACCTATCCATCTTTTTTTCAATCTTTCTGTCTATCAATTTTTAATCTGCTGAGCAATCCATCTGTCTGTCTGTCTATCTGTCTGTCTGTCTATCTTCCCTCTGTCTGTCTGTCGGTCTGTCTGTCTGTTCTATACAGAGCTTCAGCATCTATATCCCATCTCAGATTACAGCTGACTGCCATCCTGCCTTTATCTCGACTCCTTTCTGGTTACAAAGAAAGCGTAATTGAAATTTTTCATGCTTCGGAAAAAGCTGAGCCATCTATCTGCAGATCAGCTGGAGTTTTGTAACCTGTCAGTCAGTGTGGATCTTGTAACTGGCGCTCTTGTATTGCTCTGTCTATTTAATTATGCTTCAGATTGATTCAGAAAAGGTCTTTAATCTCGTCTGAGAACAGCCGCGCATCAGATATACCATGATGTTCCTTTCATAACCAATAACTGATAGGCGTTTTCTAGTTGGATTACATCAGCAAGTCATCATCATCTTCATCCTCATCATCATCATCAACATCATGAACGGAATGTTGCTTCTCATCTCATTAGCATTTTTAGGTATTTGTATGCAAATGTTGACGCTAACGGGAATACAATTGATTAGTTTGCATAAATATTAATTTCTGAATAACGCTGGAATAACTAGCCGTCATATTAGTATTCATAAGATTGTATATTTGCATCCCTGTTATATTTTTATACCTCTTTCTCATTTCTCTATCTATCTATCTATCTATCTATCTATCTATCTATCTATCTATCTATCTATCTATCTATCTATCTATCTATCTATTTATCTATCTATCTATCTATCTATCACTTTCTATCTGTTAATGTTTTTCTCTCTGTATCTTCATCTATCAGTTTTCCTCTGTGAGTGTATGTGTGTGTCTTTTTTGTCCTTTTTTGATGTGCCTGTCTTTATCTGTTCTTATCTTTCAATAAATTAACTGTATCTGTTTCAGTCTGTCTATTCTCATAACATATTATATTCTGTTGATCTATTTGTTTATATAAAAAAAAGATTATCTGTTAAAAGATTAAACGCTAAGATTATCTGTTATATTCATCAATTGGGGTAAAATTCACATTTAGGGACAATTAAAAGCAAGTTAAAAAGCAGAAAAAAAACATCAATCGAAAACAAATACTACAAAACAAGTGTCTGGACCTTCTCTTCTGCACTCGTCTAGAAGCCGTGAGACCTTCACTCCTGCTTTTCTACTCACCGATGGTTCGTCTCTTAATTTGACAGGAGCTCTTAATGGGGTTTATAATTAGCCCTGAGGTCAGGGAAGTTGAGCCGGTCACTTCCTGTGCTGTCAGGTTAATAGATGTGCCTGCGGGTGATGAGGAGGAGAGGATGAAGAGACGCTGGTACACCACCTGCAGTGTCAGGCGCCCTGTGACAATCCACATCTGAAGATACAGATCTTCTGAACGCACAGGAAATCACGTCTCAGATGAGCATTTAGTACAAATATATATACCATATATATATATCACATTCAAATTGCGAATTCAAATTTTATACATACATTTTAATTACATATTACATGTTATATGTGGTACAACATGCAGTGTAAATGTGTTTTGATTGTTCCAGCATTTTGACTTTGGGATGGTGGAAATACAATAAAATGTGCAAAAAATAAATAATAATAATAATAATAATAATAATAACAATAATAATATATATTACGAATGAGAGATATAGTATTTTTTGTGCGTTATTCCTACAATTTGTGCAATAGCAAACTAATGTTTAGTAATGATTATACAATAATGTTATTATATTTTATGCATTATACTATAATATATAAATAATTCTTTACAGATCAGATAATACAGATATATATTCCATATGTAATATATAGATAATAATATGTGTATATATCTATATACATATAAAATATATGTAATTAATATCTATTTCATATATTATAGTATAGTATATTATAATTATTACATACATTATTTTCTGTAATACTGAATATTTTGTTTGTACTGATAAACATTAAACTTTCATAATTTTTAGATTAATTTACATCAAAATCTGAAGTAGTTCAAGCCTTTTATTGTCTTAATATTGATGATTTTGGCATAAACCTTCCTTCTCAATTCAGAAATATTTTGCATATTTCATAGACCAATTAAAGAAAAGACTTTTCAATGCAAAAATGTCAACCTTCAAATAAACATGTTCAGTTATGACCCCAATACTTCGTCGGGAATTATTTTGAAATTTAATGCTTCTGTGTTTTATAACGTTTATTATAATTCTAATTCCTTTTCTATGCTAATTATTAAAATAGGTAAGCATATTTTAATTAATATTATTAAATTAATTGCATTATTACATTAAAATTAATAATAAATATTTGATCAATAAAATTGATAATAATAATTCAGTCATTATTGACAATAAAAGTGATTTGATTTGATCTGAATTCATTCATTCATTCATTCATTCATCTTCAGACCTTCACAGGGTCGCAGAGAGCTGGCACCTTTCTCAGCAATAATAATCATTAATATTCATTTATTAATGATCAATCTACTGTTTTATTAATCTATTATTAATTATTAAATACTGTTTCATCTACTATTTTATCTGCATATAATGTGTGTGTGTGCGTTATGCAAAAATGACACACACACACACACACACACACACACACACACATACGTACTATGCATGCATTTCACCTGTTTAAAATATCGCATATAATACGGCATATTTACATATTCACATGTATGTATTTACAATCAGTAGGTGCGTTTATATAACTTAAATGCTCAAACGTTTTCCACGTTTCCGACACACGCATGTGCCGCTTTCTCGTAAATATTTCGCATGTCACGTCTGGGTTCTCGATGGCGTTTTCTCTCTTTCTGAGCGTTTCTGTGAAGACTGTCAAATTAAAGCCCGACGCCATGAACCTTCTTTTCACGTAGACGCTGCCTTGACGCCGCTGTTGTTCATTGTGGCTTTAAACGCTGATCGATCCGCGGCCATTTTTCCCACCGACAGGCAAATTTCTCTCGGCCGGTCTCACAAGGACTCTCCATTCAGCAGAGAGAAAGAGCTTTAGAAAAAGCACACGGCTTAGCAGCGCCAAGTGTTCCGTCTGAAGGTGCAGATCAGAAATCACACGTGTGGCATGAAACACGCTCCGCTCCTCTTCTGCATCCGCCAGTAACACAATAGCGTCAGGTCATTCCGGACGATGTCATTCCGAACCCGGTTTATATTCCCGCGTGATGGCGTTGAATCAAGGGTGAATTACGGTCAACGTTTCAGGCCGCGAATAAAAGCAGAACCTTCTCTCCTCACAGACAATAGTTGGTAATGACCGATGCCGGCCAATCAAGCGGACGCAGGCACAGCTCGGCCACGCCCACTTTGTTCTGAATTTGACGCTTGTCAAAACAAAATCAAAACATTTTGTTTTGTTTTTGCTGTCATTTTTCCATTTTGTTTGCTGTTGTCACATTTTTTTTGCACGTAGCAAAATGTGCAACAACGGCATCAATCTCTCTACAGAAAATTAGATCAGGACGGTATCTATTGAAATGTCAATCAATCAATCAATCAGTCTGTCTGTCTGTTTCTCTACCTCGATCTCTATCCATCTGTCTGTCTCCCACTCTTTTTTCCTCTCTCTCTCCCTATTTCCGTCCTTCCATCTCTCTCTTTCTCTTTCTCTATCGGTCTGCCTGTCTGTTTATCTGTCTCTTGTTCTACCTCGCTCTCTATCTATCCCTCTGTCTGTCTGTCTGTCTGTCTATCTATCTATGTATCTATCAATCTATCTATCTATTTATCTGTCTGTCTGCCAATAAATCAATCTATCTATCTATTTATCTGTCTGTCTGCCAATAAATCAACCTATCTATCTATCTATCTATCTATCTATCTATCTATCTATCTATCTATCTATCTATCTATCTATCTATCTATCTATCTATCTATCTATCTATCTATCTATCTATCTGTCTCTTCCTCTATCTCGCTTTCTGTCTGTCTGTCCTTACATCCGTCATATCCATCCAGCCCTCCGTTCCATTTGTCTCTTTCTCTACCTCGCTTTCTATCTATCTGGCTGTCTCCGTCTCTCTTCCTCTCTATCTCCCTCTCTCTCTCTCTCTCTCTCTCTCTCTCTTTTATTCTATCTTTCTCTGCCTCTCTGTCTGTCTGTCTATCTATCCATCCATCCATCCGTCTGCCTGTCCATCGATCTGTTCATCCATCTGTCTGTTTATCTGTCTCTTTCTCTACCTCACTTTCTGTCCATCTGTCTGTCTCCCTCTGGTTCTCTCTATCTCCCTCTCTCTATCTTTCTCTCCCTCTCCTTCTCTCTCTCCATCCATCCATCCATCCATCCCTTTCACATGTTTCAGCCTCTCTCTGAGAGCTGCGTGTACACACTGAGTGGATTGAGAACTTGAGCGCTGGTGTGAGCATCTCATCTGGCTAAGCTGCGTTTGCCCTTGAATGAGAGATTCTCTCCCCAGCCACTGATCCGGAAACAACCAGCTGCCTCCACCAACAACAATGCCCGGGATTTGACAGTGTATTCACCAAGAACGGCCTGGGATTAGAGCGTGTGAGAAGAACAACAAGGAGGACGGAACACGCAGTTGTCGGAACATCCGGCTCTTGGCACGGCGGACGCTGGGAATGTTAAATGAGCCGTTAGACTTCATCGGGACTGACAGAGGAAAGGCGGGAGCAGCTTTTATTCATCCGGAGAACATCACTGACGCTAAGCCACGGATCTCGGCCCAGCATCGGCGGCGAAACGACAACATCACATCGCTTAAACGCCGACACGGTGTCAGGAAGCAGCGGAGGCCTTTGACAGACGCCGGGAGAGGACGAGTGTGTGGAGATCAGGCTGGTGTGATGTTAGACAGACAGACAGATAGATAGATAGATAGATAGATAGATAGATAGATAGATAGATAGATAGATAGATAGATAGATAGATAGATAGACAGACAGACAGACAGATAGATACAGGCAGACAGACAGACAGACGGAGGGAGATGAAGTCAGGCTGGTGTGATGTTAGCTGTGCTGTGGTGAGTGCAGTGGTTCCTCAGACAGCTTCACCTCAGGCCTTCATCATT
>MU204410.1:10953147-10973169 GCA_017309775.1 Paedocypris sp. Pulau Singkep
TTTAGGAGAAAGCGGAATAATGTCACGCCGTTCCTTGAGCGTGAATAAATGAATAGCTGAGTGCGTTCCTGCGCGTATTCCGTCAAATGTGAAGCAGTGAATGAACAGAGGGAGTTATAAAAAGCATATGTTTTGCATGCACTTATGAGACATTAAGCCCCCGAGGTGCTTTTTTTTTAAAGCGCAACGCTATTTTTTTTTTCCCCCCTCTGTGGCTCCGAATGCGTTTGTTCGGCCCCGGAGCAAAGAGCCGAACAGGAAGCTAATGAAGCTTGTCATCTGGAAACATTAAAAATCCTCTAACCTGAACTTTGCTGGAACATGAACCGCGTGCGTCGCATTAACCAGCCGCCCAAGTTTCGTTCCCAGTGAGTTGGCCTGAAGCCAGGTCAGTCCCAGACGAATACATAGCCTAGTTATGCAAAAGTTCAATTGAGAAGTGTTTGCGAATTTCCGACGCGCAAAAACTTGCGGGGTGCTTATATCGCCGATTTCAAATATGCGCGTAAATATAAGCGCAAATTTTTCCTTATTTCAAGTCAGGGGAAATCATGAAACATGTGATCTTTAAGCTGCAGCGCGTGTAAGTAGCAGACGTACATTATAAGCTTTTATTGGCTCAATAACAGAAATAAAAAAACATTTAACACTTAACACAGACAAAACAACACTGCAAGAAGTAAAATTAACTAAATACAATCATTAATATTACAACAAACAGAGACTACAAACCACATCCGGGTAGCTTAGCACTAACGGCTACAAACGAGTCCAAAGAGTTATCGCAGAGAACACTCGAAAATGAAGAACACGGGTAAGGAGTAAAAAAAAAAACAAGGAACAGACACAATCAAAACGCTAGGTTCAATAAACGGGATAATAATCCTTCGCTACAATCCTCTTCTCACTGTGTCGGATAAATAAAAAGCTCGACGGGCCTCATGCAGTCATTCTGCGCATGCGGACTGGAGTGCAAAGGCTCTTGGGAAATGAAGTTCTGACCACTAGAATCGACCTTTTGTTATCTATTATTCAAGTAAAACAAAATCAAAATGATACAAGTCACAAGTTAGGTTGTTAAATAAAGAAAAAATAGTATTTTTTTTTTATAGAAAACTAATATAATTTAACCAGAAAGGTAAAAAAAACAACTTTTTTTTAATATTGTGCCTGAAAAATCAGGGGCCTGTTTATTCGCTTATATTTGCATTAATACGGTTAGTGTTTGGATTGGGGCGTGGCAGGCTCTAGTCACCATACGGTAAAAATGACTCATTAAAAGTCACCAACTGCAAGAAGACTTGAGTCAGCATTGTAAAGTACCCAATTTTTACTTAAGTATTTTACTTATTTATTTAATTTTACTTGTACTAATTCGAGCTCAAAACACCAAGAAATCATCATATATCACACAAATTATGTCCATATTAATAGTATTAAAGTTACCTATAATATAGATACATGGTATAGAACAAGTAAAATGTAGCCAAAACAATACTTAAGTAAAGTAAGAAAGTCCATTTACTCAAGTACTGTACTTAACACCACCAGAGCAGCTTTGTGTTCTCGGGAATTTCAATTTCTGGAATCATTTTAGAGCTGCTGACTTTTTGACAAGGTAACGTAAAGTGCGACGGCGTGACGCAAGTCTAAATTCCACTGTTCTCCTGGGAATGAGAAAGCGGGACAACGGGGATGATGTGCAGCATTTGTGAGAAATGTTCCCAGCCCTGGAGACTCGGTCTCAGGAGACGATACTGTCAGCGCTCAAGCTCAGGGAGAAATCAGGAAAGGGAACGGTGAAGTGCCGCCTCCATCAGTGATGAGTTTAAGAACATTCCTCTAAAACGCAGGCGATTGGAAACCGGATCAGATCTGGGCGGGATCTATTCCTTCTTAGAACTTACTGGTCCGAATTGGCGACATAAGCAATTAAGTCCTATGTGTAGGGTTCTTACGGGAGCTTGCAATCTTTGAAAATGCTTGAATTTTAAACAAAGTGCTTGAAAATTCTTGAAACTCTACAGTGGAGTCCGTATAAGTGCACGTCCTCGGGACCGGATCCGAACTTAGGCGGTTCTCCCGCTCTGTGTCTGGTTTCACGACACTTTTGATTCACAGACTTCGAGAGTGAAACAGAGAGAGAGAGACGGATAAATAAAGCGAGTGTGTGAATAAACGGGTCGTGATCACTATGATCCAGGTCTGATTAAAAGTGCAGAAAGTGGGAAGCATCGACAGCTTTATTAAAAATTGAAGGAATTATTATTATTATTGTCGCAGTGTTTGATAAACTAAAACATACTTTGCTAAATACAGAGAAGAATGGCAGGTGTCTGATGTCTTACTTTAAATGAAGCTAGAATACATCATTTGCCTATAATGTCAGGAATGTCTAATAAAACGTAATGTCATTTTTTCCACCAGTACCACTCAACTTTCCCCCAAAATGGTGAGGTTTCATTTTGATTGTGTTTAGGCAACATGGACCTTGAAAGTGCTTGAATTTTATCTTTCAGAGTGCAGGAATCTTGTATACAGTACGTAACAACTTTATCGCTGAAAACACATACGTACACACGTGTGACCAACATACAACATACAAACCATGAGAAATAATTTACAGGCCAAATTTCTTTAAACAATCAAAACACCCAATAAACTTTGTTACTTTACTTACATAATTCAATTCAAAATTCAATTCAATTTAAAAAAACTTTATTCATCCCCAGGGGGAAATAGCTTTTTCGGTTACATTTGCTCACACAAAAGAGAAATATAATAATAATAATAATAATAAAAAAAGAAGCAAAAAATAGAAATGTACATCTGCATAAAAATCTCGGTATGATACAAATAGGTAAAAAGTGACTAAATAAATAATAGCGTGAAGATATTGCACATAACAAGAAAAATATACGGGTTGAGCAAATAATGCTCATAGTAGGTGAAAAGAAAAAGAAAAAGTCAAAGTCTTTATTTTTTTCTTGTGTTCTAGTTTCTTGTTCTTGTATCCTGTGTTAGATTTAAATTGTTTCTTGCCTTAAGAAGTTTTTTTTACTGGTTATTCAGTGTGTATATTACATCGGTTGTTATATTAGTATATAACCCTGTGATACAATGACAATAAGGAAATTATATTTCTATTCTACAGAGTATTCAAAATATAAGCTACTTTTACTCTCTACTTGACTGCATTTGTGATTGAGTATCTGTACTCTTTATTCCCGTCACCGTTAATCTTAATCGACACTGTTAGAATGTGCGTACTTAAGTAAAGTAACAGTGACAAAAGTATTTAAGTAATGTAACAAAGTCCATTTACTAAAGTACTTTACACCACTGGACAATACTATTTGTAATCTAATGGCAATTCTGTCTTAGCTGCAAAACCTTTATCCCTGATTGTATAGCACCAACTAGTGGCCTCAAATGTAACTACACTTTAAAATGCCTCGTGGCAACTTTTTTTTACATCCAAAGGTCACAGCAACAACTTGGGGTCACAAACCGAACTAGACAAATGCGAGAAAAAAAAAAAAAAAACGAAAACTCCACACAATCATCTGTTTCGACTTTGTAAAGTAAAAAAATGGCAACTGACAGAATGAGGCCTAGCGGTTTCCTCGGGCTACATGCGCCTGTCTGGTTTAATGAAGTTGCCGATCAAGTTTCGTGTGTTGTGAGTTTGTGTAATTGCTGAAACGAATTCCCAACCTTTTAGATGGAGACGGGTGAGTGTATTAAAAACGATAAACGACCTTTATTACTGTGTTCTACGACATGGTTAACGTACAGATTTTTGTACGTTTTGTACATTTTCAAATCGAAACCTCAGTTTCAAGATGACGCAATAAAGTGATGGGAACGTTTTCACTTTGCAATAGTTCATGTTGAGATTTTCAATTTCTAATATACTTATTTTATTTTTTACTTCACTCAATGACTTCTTTTTCAATACCTCATTACTCATTTATTAAAACCTCTTTCACTCACTCACTCATTCTCTCTCTCATTTCCTTAATTAACTCTTTACTTTTCTCTCTCGTCTCTCGTTTTTTTTTTTCATGGACAAGTTTCTCTTACTCTATTTCTCTCATACTTTTTCTAAATTTTCCCTCTCTTTTTGCCTACTAAGTTCCTTACCCAATACTGAAAATTCAGTACTCTCTCTCTCTCTCAGTGCCTCTCTCTTTCTCTCTCTCTCTGACTATTTTACTCTCTCTCTCTCTCTCTCTCTCTCTCTCTCTCTCTTACTCTCGCTCTCTCTTTTACTCTCGTTTCCTTACTCTCTTTCTCTCTCTCTATCTCTCTTTCTTTCTCTCTCTCTCTAACTCTCTCTTTTACTCTCTCTCTCTCTTTCTGTTGCGCTTTCTTTCTTTCTTTCTTTCTCTTTCTCTCTCTCTCACTCACTCTCTTTCTCCATCTTTCTCTTCTCCCTTTCTCTGTTTTTTTTCTCTTAGCCACTCACTCACTCCTTCACTCTTATTGTCATTCTTTCTCTCCCCTCCCCCTCTCACTCCTTTAATTGATCACTTTCGGCAAAAGTGTGTGGCTTCTTGGATTTATTATGAAACATATTTCATTTTTCATTAATATTTCACGTGTTACCGTTTGTCCAGAAACGAGCTGCGAATATTTGGTCCCGTTCTCAACGTTCCAATAGTTGCCGTCTCCGTGAACAAAGCAAAAAAACAACACAAGCAAAATAAGAAAAACGTTCAGAACATTCAAGCAATTAAGTAATCCAGTAACATCAAGTAATTAACATTGAACTCAAAGGGAAAATTTACCTCAGGTCAAGGCCGACTCAGTTCACAACCAAAGTCAGCGTGATTGGACTGATGCTTCATGCACCACTTCCCTGGACCAAAATAAAAGAGAAATCAAAGCCCATTGGTCAACCAATCACAACACACGTCCCTCCTTTGTCAAGCAATTTCCTCGCAAACCCAGAGAAAAGTTCGCCTCTGATGAAAGAGAGAAAGGAAACAGTGACTTATTTTTAGACGTGGATTCCGCAAAGATGAGTTTAATCAATTGTAATTAATTCTCTCGGTTATGAGCAGCGAAGCCTGACAAGACAAAAAAGGGAGTTGAGGATATTGAACTCCATAGAAAAGCCATTAGCGCCTAATAAGGGAGGATGAGGTGGAGAGGTAGAAAGCGGGAAGCTAAATTTGGCCTTTCTCACAGACGTCTCGGCAACCTGAAGTCTCACCTTTAGACGTCCATTCATCGGGAATGATTGTTGGAGAGGAGAAAGAAAGGTTGATGGACTGATGCTCTCATTCTGCCAGTCTCCGGAAGCTGCGGTCAACCCGGACCAGCTAATTAACAAGCATATATTCGGTTTTTCGGGTGAACACGGGCCACGCGGGCGACCTTTCTGACCTTGTCACACATTTCTCTTGTTTCAAAGTGGACGAAAGCACTTGAGAGATAATGAAGCTCTCACAAAGATGCTAATCAGCTACGCGCAGGTGCGGATTCTGGGTTATCAGCTGGAGAGAAACGCTCAAAAACGTCCACCACGAGCTTCGAAAAGGCTCTTCTCGGTTCCTCTGATGGCTTCACGGGTCACTCTCAGGCCGTTTGGACATGGTGACCACGGATTCATTCAGATTCCTCTCACATCTCAACATCCATCAGTATTTATTATCACACACAAAGCAAGACTGTGCCAAACCGCGAGTGTTCAGCTAAACAAGTTTGTGTTTGGAGCGCCATCTATTGGTCAAGTTTGTGAAGTGACCCGAATAGAAACGGACACGTCTGTCCATTAGCACGATTTAAAAGGTTTTATGCTTAATATATGGCATATTGTACACGCCTTAATTAAAATATCCCCTTGAAATCTATAAATCAGCTGGATTGAGGGAAATAGTTAAGGTCTTTTTAGAGTCATTTGGCGCTGCTGATCAGTGTCACACACGGCTGTTAAATCACCACAGCTAATGAAAAATTCATTTCCTTTTTTCTTTCCCTCTCTCATGGGTTTATGATCGCACTTTCTCATAAATCCGAACTATTCTGGGGATTTGTTTCCTCACTTTATCAGTTGCGGTATTGTTTTTTTTCATTGCATTTTCATCATACTTCTTGACATAGTTCGGATTCATTGACGTCATTAAACAAGCACATTTACATTTTTAAAAACTGAAAAATGCTTTGAATGTTGAACAGAGTACGCAATATGTACGCACATACCGCCTACATTTGAAGCCTGCCATTTAATATGCTTTGTTAGTTAAGTTGAAATACATTATGGTTTTTAAATAGATCATATTTACTTTAAATTAGTATTTTTTTTTTCTATTTTCAGTAAGAGTTACAGAAAACGAAACAAGTCTTTTTTTAGATTGGCTAGTTTAAAAATAGCCTTTTCTTGCGGATGTACACATTAGAATACATTTTATAATAGAATAAAATGAAATCTGTACTCTAATCACTATATTTAAATAGACATACAGTTGTGATTGTGATTGTGCGCAACAAGTCGCTATCTTTTTTTTTTTACCGCGGTTCATTTCTTGATATTGCCATCTGCAGGATGCTAAAGGTACTGGATGTAATTTATGTGCTAAAACCACTTGAAAGTGAATTGGTAGTTGCATTTTTTTCCACATTTGAGTTTGAGTGAGACTAATTTTTTGTCCTTTTTTATCCATTTTGTTCAGGCCATTATGAAACATTGATGTGTTAGATAGATTCCAATATTATATTATAAAAAATAACCTCATGAGTAAAGAGTTTTTTGTTTTTCACATTGTCTAGTGTTTTTGTGCCCAAGTTCAGTTCGAGTAAAATACGTTAATTTTAAATCGGATGCTTTACGACTTTTACTCAAGTCTTCTTGGAATTGCTGACTTTTGAGTCATTTTTACAGTAAGGTATCCGTTCTTTTACTCAACTACGGTTTCAGCTGAAAGTATTCAACCATTAGTTAGAGGTCTACACTCTTCGTAGCGATAATATTAGGACATACCTATTACATTAATGATAATGTAAAGCGGAATTCTATTCAGTTATTAGTTCAGACTTTTATTTTGAAAACCGCCGCGTGTTTTTCTAGTGACGTAACTCGCAACTGTTTTTGCAGTGTGACAGCGCGTGTGTGTGTGTGTGTGTGTTGCAGTGAAGTTCTCGAAGGCTGGAGATGAACGTCGCATGAAAAGCACAACAAGAAGAGTTTAATCCAGGTATGCCGAACCCAGCGAGGCACGTTTGAGCTAGAGTTCCAGTGGCGTTGTTTTGCCGTCGTAGCATCGGCATGTCAGAGCCCGCGACACCCGGAGCTGATGCTGCTGGACCCGGAACCGTGGTGTCCGACCCGCAACACTCCCAGAAGCTCCTGAGCGGCCTGAGGGCCTTCAGGACTGACCAGTGCTTCCAGGACGCGCTGCTGGTGCTGGACGGGGAGGAGGTTCCGGTCCAGAAAAACATCCTGGCGGCTGCTAGTCCCTACATCAGGTGTGTGTGTGTGTGTGTGTGTGTGTGTGTGTGCGCGTGTGTGTGTGTGTGTGTGTGTGTGTGTGTGTTGCACTGGCATGTAAGTTTCCTCACAGCCTTGAGCGATGAGCAATCTGCCCCGCCCCGCCCCACCCTGCCTTGTGCTGAAGGAGTGACTCTACTCGTCTTCCCAACTGTGGGAATTGTATTATCCACTCTTTTAGACTTTACTCAGTGTGGGAATTGTGTGACTCACCTGCTTTTAAAACAAAGCAAATGACTGACTTGAGTGTAAAACATGGTCAGAGACAAATATGGATGGACAGAGTGACAGACAGACAGACGGAGAGGTAGACAGGCAGACAGACAGACAGAGAGGTAGACAGGCAGACAGACAGACAGAGAGGTAGACAGGCAGACAGACAGACAGAGAGGTAGACAGGCAGACAGACAGACAGAGAGGTAGACAGGCAGACAGACAGACAGAGAGGTAGACAGGCAGACAGACAGAGGTAGACAGACAGACAGACAGACGAGAGGTAGACAGACAGACAGACAGAGAGGTAGACAGGTAAACACAAACAGACAGTCAGTCAGTAAAACAGATTGATAAACACACACACACACAGACAGACAGACTGATTGATAGACAGACAAACAGATTGACACACTAACACACACACGCACTGGCAGACAGACAGATTGATAAACACACAGACAGACATTCAGTCAGACAGACAGACAGATTGATTAACACACACACACTGGCAGACAGACAGATTGATAGACAGACAAATAGATTGATAAAAACACTAACACACACACACACACACTGGCAGACAAACAGATTGATAGACAGAAAAATAGATTGATAAACACACACACTGGCAGAAAGACATATTAATAGACAGACAGTTAGTCAGACAAACAAACAGAATGATAATCACACATACACACAAATGCACACACACTGGCTGACAGACAGACAAAGTTGGTAAATCCATAGACAGTCAGAAAATCAGAATGATAAACACACTCACTGGCAGACAGACAGACTGATAACACACAGACTGACAGACAGACAGACTGATAACACACACACAGACTGACAGACAGACAGACAGACTGACTGATAAACACCCAGACAGACATTTAGTTAGTCAGAAAACTAGTATGATAAACACACACACTGGCAGACAGACGGATTGATAACACACAGAAAGTCAGTCAGTCAGAAAAACAGATTGATAGACAGACAGACAGACAGTTGTCAAACAAACAGATTGATACACACATAAACTTGCAGACAGACGGACAGACAGGCATATTGATAAACACAGACACACGAAATTATAGACACACCAAACAAATTATGGAAACTAAGACTGTTAATGCTGCTACAAAGTGACTTGTTAGACAAATGAGATGTAAATAAGTAAGATAAGGCTGAGGAAGCGGAATGTTTCCATGTCGTTATTTGACTTTTTGAAGTTCTTTTGCGCACTTTTACGTCAAACTAACCCAAATGTAGATGGAAGGAAATTCCTTTGCCTCATCAACACCATCAACTTCCCTATTTCCAGGACTAAATTAAATTATAACCCACCCAAGGAGGACGGCTCCGTGTACAGGATAGAGCTGCAGGGCATCTCCGTCCAGACCATGAGGCAGATCCTGGACTACATTTTCAGCGGAGAGGTCATTCCATCATCACTTTACACATGCTGAAAGCACAGATGTCGTATTTATGTGAACATAAGCACCCCCCAGATATTTCTGGCACAAAATGAACTTACATTTAAAAAAAATAAATAAAAAATACCTTCTGGCTAAACACTTCTTTGAAAATTCTTCTATTACTTATAAAAAAGATTTGTATAAATGACATGGTTGTACGTATTACCGTATTTTTTCGCCGTATAAGACGCACTTTTTCTTCCCCAAAACTGAGGGTGAAAAGTTGGTGCGTCTAATACGGCAAATGCAGACATCCGCGGAGCGCGGTCACCGCCATCTTAGTGTGCAATACCGCAGTATACATACGTTGTCTCGCTTTCTTTCTCACGCAGAATCTTGTGAAAGAATGAAACCATGATTTCCAAACGAAAACGAACTTTGATCAAAATAAAACAAGCAGATTTTCTCGCGCGCGTCTTTAAAACCAAAACAGCCGCTCTTCTCTTAAAGGCACAGCGCAGAGAAGGGAGCGGCACGCGTATGCGCGCGAAGTACAAACTGTGTTCGATTAGCAATGTCCGTGCCGTCATTGGTAGTTGTAAGTTACAACTTGTAACGAAACTAATGTGTAATACTGTATTAAGGTGTTTATATACTTATATAAAAATCTAATTCATGAATTTTCACGGTATCCACGATATTGCAAAATACATATCGTGGCACATCTCAATACCGCTAAACCGCCCAGCCCTACTGTTTACTGACTTTACTGACTGTTCATGTTACCTGTGTGGCATACAATCGTTCTTAAACTGCTCTTAACTTTTATACAATTGATATAAAATATTTTACTACAATATTTGGTTCAGAATCTTTTTTTTCTAGATTTTCCTCCTTTAAAATTGGGTGCGTCTTATATGCCGGTGCGTCTTATATGGCGAAAAATACGGTACTAAATGTAGTATTGTATATATCCAGTAGGTGGTGCTGTGATTCAACTTGCTATGTCCACATATGAGCATATACAGTATAAACACTTATGTACAATAATAATAATAATAATAAATGTAATAATACATTATATAAAATAATAATGCTGAAAATACAAAAGTGGCTCAGACACTGGTCGCGATGTCTTCTCTCAAACTTTAAGTGAGAAAGAAAACTGAGAGATCGCCTAGTAAAAAAAATCCAACTAACAGACACAACCAAAACGCTCGGTCGCTGCACAGGGAATAACAATCCGCTATGATTTACACAGCGTCGGATAAACAGAGAGCTTGAAACAGTCCTGAGCTTTATACAATTTCTGAGTCTGACGGGAGAGCAAAGGATCTTGGGAATAGAAAACCTGACCACTACAATCGACTTTTTGCTATCTATTATTTAAATAAAACTTTATCAAAATGATACGAGTCACAAGTTGGGTTTGATAAATTATAAAATTGTATTTTTAAGAGAATAGTAACGTATTTGAATCAGAAACGTTAATTAAAAAAAAACTTTATATTTTGAGCATCTAAAATTGAATAAATCAGGTGCCTATATTTGCCTAAATCCGGTATGTGCAAAGTCTTCTCTGCTCTTCAGATCACTCTGCTGGAGGAGAGCATCCAGGATGTGGTCCAGGCCGCTGATCTGCTTCTCCTCACCGACCTCAAGTCCCTCTGCTGCCAGTTCCTGGAGAGCTGCATCACCGCGGAGAACTGCATCGGCATCCGGGTCTTCTCTTTGCACTACTGCCTCCATCACGTCTTCCACGTGGCCACGGAGTTCCTGCAGACGCACTTTCGAGACGTGGCGGTCAGCGAGGAGTTCCTGGAGCAGCCGCCGGACCGGCTGTGTGAGCTGCTGTCCATGGAGAAGCTGAACGTGGGGAACGAGAAGCACGTGCTGGAGGCGGTGGTGCGCTGGCTCAGCCACGACATAGAAGCTCGGCGAGTGAGTGGAACCGGCAAACTCCGTTACAAATAGTGCTTAATGAATAGTACTGTAGGTGCTCACTAGTTTGTTGTTGTTTTTTTTTTTTTTTGAGAAAGTTATATAATGAATTAATAGTAAATGTAGGTATCATATACATATTGAAAATATGTATTATTTTATAATTTGTGTTTAGTTTTTTGTAAATATAATTATTTATATATGGTAAAATACTCAATACTTTATATATGGTCAAAAATACTCAAAATGCTCTGTAAAATGAACAACATGCACACACTATACGTTGTATAGGTGTAGAACACACAAAAGCAGTTGTTATATTAATAATATAATGTATGTAAAATGATAAATAATGAATGATTAATAAAAGTTTTTATTTTATTATTTGTTTATTTTTTTTTACAAATATAATCATTTATATAAGATAAAATGCTCACTGATGACAACATCAATACATTATACATTATATAGGTATAGAACACACAAAAGCAGTTTTATGCATATACGTATATATTACATTAATATTACAATATAATATATATGTTAAACATTATATAATGAATGAATAATAAAAGTGTGTATATTATATACATATTGAAAATATGTAAAATTTTATTGTTTGTGTTTAGTTATACACACTACGTACAACATGCAATAACAACATGCGTACAACTATGCATTATAATAGAGCACACACAAACATTTTATACATGTACATACTATATTAAGTAACAATATAATATACTGTACTTTATATACTTGTTATATTACTTGTGTATAATATACATGTAGCACATGTGTCAAACTCTAGAGCATAAATGTTTTGAGTGTGTAAAAATAAATACCAATAAATAAATTAAGAGTGTGCGTTGACCAAAAACTACATTTTCCACCATGCCTTTTGACTACGGAAGCTGCGGCAGTTTACACATTAATATGTTATTTTAATTTTTATTTTTCTTTCTGTTAGTATTCACTTGGACAGTTTGATCTTTCATTAATGGAGTTGTGTGTGTTTTTTCGTAAGCTGACAAATTTTAAAAGGATTTATGTTAGAGCAACAAGCAACAAATCTGTAAAAACTTGTGACAAAATAGATTGTTTTCAAATACATTTTATGAAATAATGACCTAAATATGAACACTTATGTTCGAAAATCTAGCTTCAACATTACATTATCTCCTTTATATCTAGTGTATGATAAATAATATCTCTCAAAGTCTCACAAACATTTTTCGCCAGACATTTGGATGGCGTGATTTGTCTGGATGTTTTGTTAGATCCGTTCAACACGGAAATTAAGCTAAACGAAATGAAATTGCAGTAACGCGGCTAGTTTTGAATACGTAACGAGTAGAAAGTACAGATATTTGCTTAAAAAAAAAAAAAAGGCAAATATTCAGTATATATGCATACGTAAAAGTAAAAAGTAAGTGGAAAAATAAATACTCAAGTAGAAATGTGGCTTACTTGTACTTCTCACCCTGCTCGTTGTGGCAGGTGCACATGAGGGAGGTGATGTCGGCGGTGTGGGTGCAGGGTCTGGACCAGAGCTACCTGCAGGAGCAGATGCTGGGGGATCCGCTGATGCGCGAGGTGATTGGCCAGCACTGTGTGGAGTCACTGGGGGGCGTGGCTCAGCAGGGGGAGGCGCTGCTCGCCGCCTTCAAGCCCCGCGGCTACTCCGAGTGCATCGTCACGGTGGGAGGAGAAGAGCGGATGTGAGTGGAAGCCACAGCTCAAACAAACCAGCGCCGTTGTGTGATGAGATGGTGACGTTTTCAAACCTAAAGCTCCCGTAAGGCCACGGCGTCCGCACGCTGCATGTGTCCCCTGTACGACCGCAACCGCCAGCTGTGGATCGAACTGCAGCCGATGAATGAAAGGCGCGTCGGGCACGGCGTGGTGGCAGCAGGTTTGTAAACCGTTGTTGTTGATGGGTGATTATTAAGCCAGTCAAAGTTAACGCGTTAACTCGTGCGATTCATTACATATGCTTAATTGCGTCCATTTGTATTAACGCCATTAACCGTTTTCCGGTATTTCCGGATCATATTTGCGGTTTGCGAGTTTCACTTCAGTGTTACGTGTACAGTATTTTGCAAAGCTGAAATCACGCCGCACTTCTAGAAAGAACAAAGTGCAATGCAATTGTTCACAGTCTCTCAAACGACTCTCAAATGAATTTCAGGTTTGTTTTGTTTCTTTGAGTGTGTGTTCGGTGTTTTGCTTCTTTTGATATGAACATTAGTTCCTTTAGTTAAAAATGTCTGCCACACAAATATACAAGTGTTCACTTTACTGTGTGTATGTGCACTTCACTCGATGGGTTAAATGCAGAGCACCAATTTCGATATGTCCGAGTGGCCATATTGACAATCACACTCACGTTCACTTTTTCTATATATAATAATAAATCAATAATACATTTATTATTATTATTTTTTTTTTAGTTATGACCGGCTCACCCATTGTTTTCATTAGTCAAAAACGCTATATTACAGTTTTTGAACAAGTGTTTATTTTGTGTTGAGTTTACACTTCAATATTCAATATTGCAAGATTCTATACTTATTAATTACTAAATACTAAATACTAAACTTAATAATTGTTAATAATATAAAAACATCAATAATATGTAATAATTATTATTTGTGATTTAATCACGATGAATCGCGATTAATTTGGTTGGGGAAGTGCGATTAACTAGTTAAAAAAATTAATCGTTTGACAGCACTATTACTATCATGATAACTATTGGTTTGTATGTGTGTGGTGGTCTTTTCCATGTACTAACTCCATCATCTTTGGGTCAGTACAGAGGGATACCTGTTTGCTATCGGAGGAATGGATGAAAACAAAACTGTCCTGAAAAGTGGAGAGAGGTACGACCCAGAGAGCAACACTTGGACCCACATCCCGCCAATGACGGAGGTATTTTTGACTAGTTGATTGTGGTTTATTTCCATTTCGTTAAATATGCAGTTCATTGTGCATACTGTACATACATAGCAAGCAAAGATACCGTTAAAAAAAATAAAAATGATGTCCTTAAACAGGCAAATGTGTGTATATTGTATAGATATTGATCTGTTTACATTTATAAGTATAAGTATATAATGAATATATAGAATAGAATAGAATATATACTATAGAATAGAATAGAATGCCCTAATTGTCATTGTATCAGAGAATTGCAATGAAATTAGTATTGCTACTCTGTTTGGCGCAAAAAAAATGGTAAAATATACACACTGAATAACCAATATAAATAACTACAATATATCAAAATATGGTCCAAAATATACAAGGCAAAAAACGGTATAGCTATGCATGATGCAAGAACACAAATTATGCATAGTGCAAAGGCAAATATACGTACATTTTATATATTAGTCAATTTTTTTTTTTTTGTATTTTTCACATTTTTTTGAACACACAAGCAAAAACAAATCTGACCAGGCAAGCAAGACAAGGCAAGGGAAAAAATATTAAAAATAATAACTTAAAATCAATGTAACTAAATAAATGTACACCTGCAAAATAACAATTTAACATTTACTTAACACCAACAATCCAGACGATCAAATGAATAAAAAGCAACACTTCCCTTACATACTTACACTTTGAGACAGTTAAAACTATGAAAAGCGCCCTACAAATACTCCTATTATTATTATTATTATTATATTGAGATATGCGTTAAATCACAGTCAAGGATCGAGTATGTTTGGAATCTCTGTGCTTGTCTGTCATCCGTCCTCTAGTGTAGAGACACAAGTATAGATGTAATGATGAGCAGTGCCACTAGGTGTCAGTAGTCTACTATGATCTTCTCGTTTGTGCCAAGGCCAGACAGCACTTTGCGATTGCAGAACTGGACGGGATGATCTACGTGTTGGGCGGAGAGAACGAGGACACTGAGGTTCTCCTCACGATGGAGGTGTTTGACCCCCATTGCAAAGTGTGGAGGACGCAGTCCAAAATGACCTCCATGCGCAAGGTGACCTCGTCTTATTTGTCCCTGCGTGTTCTCCTACACTTTCTGACTCTGCTCTTCAGTTTTGTAGCTGTGCCGCTATGAAAAAGAAACTCTACGTTATGGGCGGTGGATCCTACGGGAAGATTCAAGACTCTGTGGAGTGTTACGATCCCAAAACCCAGCAGTGGACCACAGTGTGTCCTCTCAAGGAGCGAAGGTAGGTTTGGGACACAAACACGCCTTTTATAAATCATAGCAAGTTATTATGCAGTTATTCGAATTTACAATTTATGGACTGGACTTTTGTGCGATTCATAATGGCCGTGCCTTTTGAAGACATTTCAGTTTCTGTTTTCCCGTGCTTTGAGGAGAAGTTATGCGTTTGGTTAATGCAGTGGTTAATATTTGGTAATATGGCGGCCAAACTTCAATTTTACTTAGAACTGGAACTAAGTTTTCTTAACTGACTCTTTTTTTTCACATTTTGAACACAGATGGACTTTTTTTTCTCCTTTTTCTTCTTTTAAGACTGTTTTTTTGTTTGTTTTTTGCCTAATTCCGCGTTTGTCTAGGACTAAGAAAGGCACTATTTAAATAACCATGAACTTAATCTCGAAACAGTTCAGCATAAATATTTCTCAAAATTGGACTTTTGCAACATTTCTGGAAATGTATTTTAATTTGAGAGTCCTTCAAAGTGGCATTCCTAACATTTTTGTCATCTTTAACTACGTACATATGAGGTCACGTTGCTGTCCTTTAATCACCAAGAACAAAAATATGTTTAATGGATTGTTTGAATTTCAAATAAAAACACAAAAGAACTATTTTACACAAATGTTCCTTTTCTACCATTCACCGTCTCATCTAGCTGAGGTAGTCGTACAATATTATTATGTTAATATACTGTATGTGATACTAATCCGATTTTTAAACACACATAAAAAGTAACACACTCCAACAGAGGTGTAAAGAGTAGCTGAGAACCATACTTGAGTAAAAGTACGAACACCTTACTGTAAAAATCACTGCGTTAGAACTTACAACTCACCAATTCCAAAAAGACTTGAGTAAAAGTTTTAAAGTGTCCAAGTATTTTATTCATACTAAATTTACGGTTAAAAAAAAAACACTTATATGTGGAAAAACAGAAACTCCTTATTTATGAGGTTTTATTTCCAAATATAGACATTTTCACCGCAAAGTTTTAAAATGGCAGAGCAAAATGAATTTCAAAACAGAACAAAAAGTCAGTCTCAGTCAAACTCAAATGTGCAAAAAAGTGCAACCGCTAATTCACGTTTACTTCACTAATTCACAACGCGGTAGAAAAAGATCCACAATGTTACGAGTAACGGTAAGTGTCCGTTCAAATGTAGTGGAGTAAAGAGTAGATACTCAATCACAAATGTACTCAAGTAGAGAGTAAAAGTTGCTTGTGTTTATGATACTCCAAACAAGCATAATATACTACATAATATACTATACAAGCATATGATACTACAAACAAGTATAAAGCAGTCAAAAATACTTAAGTAAAGAAACGCCGTTCATTTACTCAAGTACTTCAACCACTGCAAACAAACTCACACTTTTAACACACAAAATTAGCCGCGCTCTCTCTGTCTCACACACACAAACACACAGTCAGACAATCACAAACTAATTCTGCAACAAACCAGGAGTTTAGCTAAATGAGTTGTTGGAATTCAATATTGAAAGTGTACAATAAAGTGAAACTGCTGAATTTGTTGTGTACTGAACGTGCTGTGAATTGTGGGATTTAGAAATGTGTTACCTCCTTTAGCGTAGAACTGTACTTTTTATCAGTTGTACTGTTTAATTTTTGAAATTTTGTATTTTTATTGATGTTTCATATTTTATCTTCATATCTTGTTTTTATTGTATTTCTATGTTGTTTGTTTTTATCTTTTTTTGTATTTCCTTTTGCGCATTTTGGAATAGCATATTTTATATTTATACCTTGTTTTTATCGTATTACTATTTTTTGATCTTTTTATTGTTATTTCCCCCTTTGCACATTTTGTTGTACCCCCCCCATCCCTGTGTTTAAATGCTGGGACGGAAGAAAAAAAAAACACATTTCACTACATGTTGTACCACGTATAATTTGTATGTGACAATAAGAATTTGAATTGGATTTGAATCTGAACTACGGCTTTTCCTCAGGTTCGGAGCAGTGGCGTGTGGCATCGGGCAGGAGCTGTACGTGTTCGGCGGGGTGAGGAACCGAGATGCCGATAATCTGGAATCCAGTCAGATGATCATCTCCAAGTCCGAGTTCTTCCACGATGAGCTGAAGAGGTGAGAGCTGCCCACTGCTCCGGGTTCCGTGTGTTTAAGTGAAGGAGTTGTGATTAGTGATGTTGCAGGTTTGAATCCCGGACCACGACTGCAGGGTCTCAGGACACATCGACTATAAAATGATCATCCTTGCCTTCAAAGTACTGCATCATCTAGCTCTTTCTTCAAAATCGATTTAAATTCACTCCGACTTTGTCCAGTGAGCAAGCTGGTGGCTACAGTAAAAAAAAAAAACACAAATACAAATGCAATACAATGGTAAATACAAAAAAAAAAAAAAAAACAGCCATAGAGTTATATATGAAGTAACCTAGGTATAGTAAGTGTATTATATGAGACAATAAAAATGTAGTTTCTAGTTGATTTATATTTCTGATATTTCATTTTTAGGCAAAGTGTGAAACATCTCTGTGGTTATATACAGGGTTCTTACGTGTGCTTGGAATCCTTCAAATTTAATGTTTTCAAGGCCTTGAAAATGCTTGAATTTTAGAGGAAGAAGTGCTTGAAATGATACAGTGGAGTCTGTATAAGTGCACGTCCTCGGGACCGGATCCGAACTTAGGCGCTTCTCCCGCTCTGTGTCTGGTTTCACGCCGCTTTTGATTCACAGACTCTGATAGTGAAACAGAGAGAGAGACGGATAAATAAAGTGAGTGTGTGAATAAACAGGTCGTGATCACTATGATCCAGGTCTGATTAAAAGTGCAGAAAGTGGAAAGCATCGACACCTTTTGCTAAACAAAAACACACTTTGCTAAAAATGGAGAAAATGAAAAATTTGCTAAAAATTACTCTTACTCTTACTTATAATCTAATTATCTTACTAATAAAGTTAGAATACAAATTTTGCCTGTAATGTTAGTAAGGTCTACTAAATTGTAATGTCTATTTTGTTTTTTTCCCACCAGTACCGCAAAACTTTCCTCCAAAATGGTGAGGTTTCATTTTGATTGTGTTTAGGCAGAGTTTTAAATGTAAATTTTACCACGTCTGTATGGTGCTGGAAAAAACGTGAACATGGACCTTGAAAGATGCTTGAATTTTATCTTTCAGAGTGCAGGAATCCTCTATACACTTTGCATAAGGCATTCTAAAAAAATGATGGCTGCTTTTCTCTCCAAGTGTGACATTTTCGGATCGGAACATAAAAAAAAAACACTAAGAAAAGCAATTTATAACGTTTAAATGATGCATAACGTTTTTTTTTTTAAATCTTGGAATCACAGGGAACCGACTTCTGGTTCCGAGCTTCTCCGTTATCCTTTGTCAGCGTTTGTAGACGGTTTTTATTTTTTCTTTCACAATTTTGAGCGCATTGGGGGAAAACAAAAGAATCGGAAGTGTCATCGCTTCTCTCTCAAAGCCTCATCGCAAACTCGGAGCGCGACAGACTTCTTGTTCCTTGTCGGTCAGCAGACGACTACATCGTGAGCCTTTCATAGGCATTTTCAGAATCAGAGACTTTATTGTCATTTTACCGGGGTGCAATGAGATTTTAGCAGCCTCGGTTGGTGTTACCATTTAAAAAAAAAATTTTTCTTTTTTTCTTACGAATCAAAAAATGCATTTGCTTTTTTTTTTTTAAACTATTTTACCATTTTTATATAAAACTTTACCAAATGTCTTCTCACTAGAGTCTTGTAGCATTAAATTTCATCTAGTAAAGATTAGATCTGTGTTGACTGTTTGGCATTCTTGTGAGTTTAATCACAGTCATTTTGTAAACCGTAATTTTATTTTTTTTACACTTTCAACCAACGGTGGGGAACCTACGGCCCACGGGCCAAATGCGGCTCTTTGCTCAACTTCAACAGGCCCGTGGAAGGTTCAATGGAAATTACATATGTAGTTTTTTATGTTATTTACCTCACTTATAGACTACAACTGCATTGATTTATTGGTGCATTTTACTCGTTTGCTTGCGTACAAAAGTAAAAAGTGCGTTTACAGTAAAAACTGAACTTCTGAGTTTATTTTTGCTGAAGTGTGTTAAGTTTGACCGCGTGTCTCAGAACATGAATAACACGCTACATGCTTTTACAGAAACACACTAGAGATTCTGCAGGATTGAGTCTTCGTTTATATTATATTTTATCACACATATATTTTATTATAGTATATTTAGGGCTGTCAAATGATTGATTATTTTTAACTACTTATTTGCACTTCCCTGACCAAAATAATTGCGATTCTTTCCTAAATTTTGGTTATTGAGGTGTAATATGTAAATGAATGTAAACTCGATTAAACACTCGTTTAAATACTGGATACTAATTTAGTATAATTTTTGTTCAATTTGAAATATATTTTCTTTTTTTTCTTCTTTTTCTTACAATCCGAGGTCGAGTCGCACATTTTTCTAATAAAGTTCTTAAAAAAAGTCATAAAAGTAAAATATAACTAGACAGAGTAAAGTTTTTTTTAATTATTCACACAGATGTAACCATGTGTTTCAGGTGGGTTCTACTAGACGACCAGACCCTCTGCACTCACACCACCTCCTCCTTCGTGTACGGCGCCGTGCCCATCGGTGCCAGCATATACGTGGTTGGGGAACTCGACACCGGTAAGACGATAAAGGCGTGTAATCTGGCCTCGTCCGCGCAGCATCTACAGCGTCCGGCCTTGTGATGTCACGCGCG
>MU204410.1:10974622-10984622 GCA_017309775.1 Paedocypris sp. Pulau Singkep
CCATGTGTTTCAGGTGGGTTCTACTAGACGACCAGACCCTCTGCACTCACACCACCTCCTCCTTCGTGTACGGCGCCGTGCCCATCGGTGCCAGCATATACGTGGTTGGGGAACTCGACACCGGTAAGACGATAAAGGCGTGTAATCTGGCCTCGTCCGCGCAGCATCTACAGCGTCCGGCCTTGTGATGTCACGCGCGCGTGTGTCGTGCGATAACTCTTGCGTAACGCGCCATTACAGATTTCGAAAGCATTCGTTTCTTGTGATAAAGGGGCATTTTAGTTCTGTAAGTTGGTCGCTGTTTGTGAAGTTTAATTTAATTTGTCTTGTTTAATCGGGGTGTCATTTATGAATCAAATAGATTCATGTTTTTACAATATGATACATTTTGTTGTTTAATTCATATTTAGTCTAAATTACTGTAATTATTCAGAAATGCATAGATAAATAGATATTTTTGTGTGTGTGTGTGTGTGTGTGTGTGTGTAAGAGAAAGAGAGAGAAAATTATATTATTGCACAAATGTTTATGTGCTGTTTATTAACACACATTTTTGTTTGTGTGTTTGTATTATACATATGTATGTACAAATAAGATATGTGTCTATGTATGTCTGAGTGTTTGTGTGTGTGTGTATTATGCATAGGTATGTAGAAATAAAGCGTGTGTGTGTGCGTGTGTGTCTGTTATACTTATGTACAAATAAGGTGTGTGTGTGTGTGTGTGTGTGTGTGTGTGTGTGTGTGTGTGTTTATATAAATATGTAGGTGTGTGTTTTTTTATTATACATATACATACGTAGGTATATACAATTAAGATATGTGTGTGTATTTATGTATAGGTGTGTGTGTTTGGTTTGTTTGTGTGTGTGTGTGTGTGTGTGTGTGTTATACATAAGTATGTATAAATAAAGTGTGTGTGTGTGTGTGTTTACGTATATAATATATATAAATATGTATATAAATAATATTTTTATGTATATAAATAATATAAATATGTAGGTGTGTGTTTGTGTATGTACATATACATACGTAGGTATATAAAGTAAAGATATGTGTGTGTATTTATGTATAGGTGTGTGTGTGTGTGTGTGTGTGTGTGTGTGCGTGCGTGTTATACATGAGTGTGTACAAATAAGGTGTGTGTGTGTGTGTGTGTGTTTAAAGAGGTGCTTACATTTTTATTATAGTACAATTCTTTCCCCAAAAGTATTAGTATTAAAGTTTGAAGAAAAAAAAAGCACAAGAAATCAAGAAAGCCACAAGAATGCTTTTACTTCTTTTCCCATCGCATGTTTATTGCCTTGATATTCAACAATGATATTGTTTTGTACTAATTATTCACAAGAGCTTGAATTTGATTGGCTGAGAGATTCTCCCCCCGGTGTGTGACTCGGGCTGTGTGTGTGTGTGTGTGTGTGTGTGTGTGTGTGTGTGTGTGTGTGTGCGCGCGCAGGCTCTAGTTTTGAGTATGTGCGTGAGTTCCGCAGGAGCACGGGCACCTGGCACCCCACCCGACCCCTGATGCCCTCCAATCTGAGTAAGACGGGCTGTGCCGCCCTGCGCATCGCTAACTGTAAACTCTTCCGCCTCCAGCTCCAGCAGGGGCAGTTCCGCATCCGCGTCCCGTCCACGTGAAGCATCTGCTGGGATTGTGGGGTTCCAACTGGTTTTTGGGTTGTAGCGGGCACAGTGCCAAAGCGTGGGCTTTCAAACGTAGTGGATGATTTGAACTTCCTGTTGTTTAGTGATGATGTCACGGGAAATTACACAGGAACTGCAATTGCATTTATGATATACTTTGTTTTTGCCTGTGTGTGTGTGTGTGCTAAATGCTACAATGATACATTTTTTTACATTATATAAGTGTCTGTGCTACTGTAAGATTTTACCGTCACAGTGAAAATAGTTTTTTTTACAGGGAAATAATGAAACTTGGTTTTCTAGATTTTTTTTCTTTTTTTCTTACGAATCAAAAAATGCATTTGCTTTTTTTTTTTAAACTATTTTACCATTTTTATATGAAACTTTACCAAATGTCTTCTCACTAGAGTCTTGTAGCATTAAATTTCATCTTCTAAAGATTAAATCTGTGTTGACTGTTTGGCATTCTTGTGAGTTTAATCACAGTAATTTTGTAAACCGTAATTTTTTTTTTTACACTTTCAACCAACGGTGGGGAACCTACGGCCCACGGGCCAAATGCGGCTCTTTGCTCAACTTCAACAGGCCCGTGGAAGGTTCAATGGAAATTACATATGTAGTTTTTTTATGTTATTTACCTCACTTATAGACTACAACTGCATTGATTTATTTGTGCATTTTACTCGTTTGCTTGCGTACTAAAGTAAAAACTGAACTTCTGAGTTTATTTTTTCCTGAAGTGCGTTAAGTTTGATCGCGTGTCTCAGAACATGAATAACACGCTACATGCTTTTATAGAAACACACTAGAGATTCTGCAGGATTGAGTCTTCGTTTATATTATATTTTATCACACATATATTTTATTATAGTATATTTAGGGCTGTCAAATGATTGATTATTTTTAACTACTTATTTGCACTTCCCTGACCGAAATAATTGCGATTCTTTGCAAAATTTTTGGTTATTGAGGTGTAATATGTAAATGAATGTAAACTCGACACTAAATAAACACTCGTTTAAATACTGGATACTAATTTAGTATAATTTTTGTTCAATTTGAAATATATTTTCTTTTTTTTCTTCTTTTTTTTTTTACATTCCGAGGTCGAGTCGCACATTTTTCAAGAAGATACAATAAAAAAGTCAATTTTCGTCTTACTAGTGTTAAACATCTATTGAAAGTGTGAAGTAAATCTTTTTTTAGATTACACATAAAAACCGGATGTTGTGTTGTTTTTGTGTTTTTAAAAATAATAATAATAAAACTAAAGCTCATGAAGCGTCAATCACTGTTAGCTGCTGATTATAATGAGCCGCACCTGGTGACACGAGCACGGCTCTCTTGGGTGTAGCAGGGGAAACGTGTTAAAAATAATTAAAGCAAATGAACATTTTAAAATTACTCCGATGTGTTAATGCGTTAACTTTGACAGCCATAATTATATTATATTATCCGTTTCTCATGCAGATCCATGTAAAAAAAAAAATGAAAGCATGTTCTGACCTGCATTGGTGAACACAGAGCCTTGTTTTGTGACTGTTCAGGAGCGTCACATTATTTTTGAAATTGACTCTTTTGTGTGTGTGTGTGTGACCTCTGACCCCGGCCATCTTTTGAGTGGCCGTTTGGGAGGAAGGGACCCAAAAAATGCACTTTTTGGTCACGCTTTTTGATCACTTTTGTAAAATTCACGCTAATTCACTTAACGCACCACGGATGTTGTGAATGTTGTTTTGTGTCTGAGTCCGTTTTCCTTGCCAAGATTTCTCACTTCCTCCTCAGAGAGGAAGTTCGGCGCACTCACTTTACTGTGACACTTACAATGTAACCAAACATGCAAATGTGTTGAGGGCTGTTTTCATTCCCTGGGATGTTAAAGGGCACAAACTTATGTTTTATAATCGCGACAAAGTCACTAAAATAAACGAGCAGTGAAATCTCGTGTTGTTGCTTTTTTTCTTTCGCAAATATTGTATCAGTGTCATTTCATTGTTATCGTAATATATTTGTACAACTGCATATGTGTTCATCTTTAAATCTATGTACAATATTACTACGCATTTATATAAAACTTAACATATTCATTCGTTTTTTTTTACCTACCCCTCTGTCTGCATATAGATTTTTGTCTACCCTTTTATCTATCCTTCAAATGCATATCCATCACTTCTTATTGACCTACAAGTCAATTCTGACTTATAAATGAAATGAAAATGCCTTTGTCCTACAGCAGGGAAATTGCATCTCAAAACTGCAGGAAAAAAATGACACAAGAATAGAGTAGAAAATCAGTATAAATGCATCTATATAAACAATTAATAGGTAAATGAACATGGACACACCATCAATAAACAACCATGACCAATCCATCTCTTTATCCATCCATCTGTATATCATATATTTATCTGTATTTTTATCGACTGATCTATTCATCTGTCTGTATAACTGTTGCATATATTTTGATGTTTTTATCCTAGTTTATGCTTCTATCACATATCCATCCTTTTATTAATGTCTGTCGGAAAAACTGTATATTGTAAATCCATCTAAATATTTTTCTATCTAGTATATCCTTCCAACATGAATTTCTCTCTCACTGAAAGTATATCTAAAGTATATCTATAATTTTTCCTGTCTGTCTAACATTCTATTCATCAATGTCTTTTATCAATCTATTTGAGATATGAAATAGATTGATAAATATGTATGTACGTCAAATGTATGTCCATCACTGTTGACAGATAAAAAAATGTGTTTTACATTTTAATTGTAGACAATGTGAAATTAAAACACAATACGGAGATACATACACACACCTATGTTTTTTACACCTTAAACCTTTATTGTCATGGTATCAAATGGTTGCAGTGAAACTGGAAATACTACGTTTGATGCAAACAATCAAAATGAAAATCTAAAATACTATACACATTGAATAAACTAGAATGTAGATATTATATCTAGTATAAAATGGATATCAAAAGCACAACAAATGTTTCAATAAATACACAAAAGCAAAGCAAGAATACAGACTACAAGATACATGTTGAAGATTATAAATTATTATAAGACGTGTTGGGTTAAGCAGGGCCTGTTTTTCTCACATTCCCCCATGAAACTATAAATCTGCCTGGTAAATGTGATTTGTCGCTTTCACACCGACTCCACACACTTTACACGGCTCTGTCGCTTCTAGACCGGTTCCTGCACTTCCTCCCCTAAACTGCGATTTCTCCCTCGCGTCTGGAGGTCAAGCGTTGGTGAGACGCCTTCTATCATGTCGTTGAGCAAGTCTGGATCACGTTTAATCAATCCTCGAGTGGTGATAAGGGGCTTTAAACAAACACGGCAGGAGTTTCAGTCTTCACTGTTGCGTAACTTATCACAGACTGGACTCTGCGTATGTTTCATTGTCTGGTGTCGGAGCGTGTTGGGTCTCGTGTGTGGATAAACGGAACGGAGCGAGGGATTAGGAGGATTACTGAAGATAAACAGGATGGGGTAAATTCACTCAAACTGGGACGCTCACATGACGGGACTTAACCACAGGTCTTGTGACTTGGGACTCAAACAGACCTTATCTCTCTTTCCCTTCTCTGCTGCTGCGGATAATGGTTGTAGTCGATGGGCCGCGGGCCTCCGTTTATGTAGCTGGACGTAAAACTCACATGAACTGTGGCTGTGGGCTCACACTTTTCTTGTTGTAGTTGCCAAGTTAATGCACGGGTCATGAATGACTGTAAAATCTGTTAATAGAGAAGATTAGATACTCATGAACTGCCACAGTGAATGACGAGTGTCGTAAATGAGGAGTGCTGTGAATGACGAGTGTCGTAAATGTTGAGTATCTGAATGACGAGTGTCCCAAATGAGGAGTGTTGTGAATGACAAGTGTCGTAAATAAGGAGTGTTGTGAATGATAAAAAAAAACTGAGATGAGTATCTGAATGACGAGAGTCCAAAATCAGGAGTGTTGTGAATGACGAGTGTCGTAAATGTTGAGTATCTGAATGACGAGTGTCCCAAATGAGGAGTGCTGTGAATGATGAGTGTCCCAAATGAGGAGTGCTGTGAATGATGAGTGTCGTAAATAAGGAGTGTTGTGAATGATAAAAAAAAAAGTGAGATGAGTATCTGAATGACGAGAGTCCAAAATCAGGAGTGTTGTGAATGACGAGTGTACCAAATAAGGAGTGTTGTGAATGAAGAGTATCTGAATGACGAGTGTCCCAAAAAAGAAGTGTCGCAAATGACGAGTATCTGAATGACGAGAGTCCAAAATCATGAGTGTCGCGAATGACGAGTAATGATGAGTGTACCAAATAAGGAGTGTTGTGAATGATGAGTGTCGCGAATGACGAGTGTCCAAAATCAGGAGTGTCGCGAATGATAAGTGTACCAATTAAGGAGTGTTGTGAATGACGAGTGTCGCGAATGACAAATATCTGAATAACAAGTGCCGCAAATGATAAATATCTGAATGACAAGTGTCACAAATGAGTGTTGTGAATGACGAATATCTGAATGACGGACGTCCCAAATGAGGAGTTTTGCAAATGTAAAAAAAGTGAGATGAGTATCTAAATGACTAGTGTACGGTGTGAATGACGAGTGTTTACGAAAGACGAGTGTCTGAATGACTGTTATTGTGAAAGATGAATGTCTGAAATAAGAGTGTCGTGAATGACGACTGTCGGGATTCACAAGTGTCTGAATGACAAGTGTCTGGAGTGGCGACTAAAGAGTGTTGCAAATGACAAGTGTTGCCAAAGACGTGTTTCGCGAATGATGTGCGTCACAAATGACGAGAGTCAAGACTCGAGGGTGTCGAATGACGAGTGTCTGAACGGTGAGAGTCGTGAATGAAGAGTGAATGTTGACAAGTGAATGAAGAGTGTTGCGAATGTCGACTTCAGGGAAGGTCAAGTATTTGAATAATGAGTGTCGCCATTGACACGTATTGCGAAAAATATGCTTCACAAATTGACAAGTGTCGTGAATGACGAGTGATGGAGTCGTGACGGAGTGAAGTTTGTTGTATATGACGAGTGTCTTGAATGACTTGCGTTGTGAATGACAAGAGTTGCGACTGAAGGATGTCTGAACGAAGTGTCACGAATGACGAAAGTCTGAGAGTCGTGACTGAAAAGTGTCGCAAATGACGAGTGTCTGGAACGTTGAATGTCCCGGATGACAAACACTGCGAATGATGAATGACTCTCTTCATAAGTATCGCCATGGTAAACTTCTCAAAGTTCTTATATCGATCTGATATGATGGATTTAAAAAATTGTGAAAGACTCATTCATTTCCTACTTGGTGGACTATGACATTTTAATAAAGCATCGCATTTTAAATAAGCAAGTTTAAGACGAAGCTCCTTTGTTAATGTGAAATAACGCTTCACACTAACAGGCCTTTCAGTTGTTGTAAAGCTCGTCGCTTGCAGGAAGGTGGTTTTCCTGTAATGGCCCATCAGTGAAGAACTCAACCACCACAGACAACGGTTTCACTTTCAGCTTGAGCTTACACCGTGTGACTGTCGATGCTTCGTCCAACTTTATTTCAATCCACTACACGGACCAAAAAACGCATGTATTTGAGTTTCACACAATGATTTTGGCCTTCAAAATGCGTTTTGATTTGGCGTCATTCACTTCCCGTTTGAGAAGATGGTTTGAATCACTTGATTTGGGAAGTCAGATGATGAAGGTTGTTGTGTTGTTTTTTTTACTCACTGTTTGAGCTGCTGACACGGCACAATCTTACCACAGTGTTTCCCATCAGGCGTATCATTCCTTCCTTCCCACAGACGTGTAAGCACAAGCCTGACCCGTCCCGCTCAAAAAAGATCTCCTGACATTAGCATTCCCGTTTTTAGGCCACGTGTTCGCAGCGTGAAGGTTGAGGGTTCGATTCCCAGATTCACGCAGACATTTTCATTCCATTCCTTTGAAATTCATTTTCGTAAATAATTTCTTTCCAATTCGGAGCAAACAGGAAGTTGCATAAAATATACATACTTGCGCCAAAAGAGGAAGTGCATAGGTAATTATTGAGAGAGATTTTCTGGTTCTGCATTTTTCAAATAGTCATGTCACAATTTTTTCTGCTTTTGTGTGTTGTCTGTCATGGTGTATAAAATTGTCAATATCTGTAACACATATGGACCTTTTAAGTGAACAAAGTGATATACAATAGTAATATATATTATTAATAAGTAAAATATTTTCCTTATTGTACCTTATATCCCTTATTGTACTTTCAGAAGTTCTATTTGCTGTTTGGAAACATATATTTTCCCACAGTGGGATTAATTATATTCCATTCCAGTTCCTGTCAATGTCGACTTTTAACACTTATATTGTAAAATAACATGTATAACATTTATTCTGTCAGAATCGTTTCTTTATTGGAATAGATCAGCGGTGGACTTTTATTTTTTTTTCCAGTGGGACGCGCAAGAATGGTAAAATATCGTATTTATGCGAATACAAGCAGCCCCCGGATTTTTCAGACACGAAATAAAAACTGGAAAGAAAAATACACTGCAAAAATAAACCGATGCAGCCTAACCTACATTAAAACAAGAAAATTCTGTGTTTTATAATGAATCTTTCTCATCCTGTTTTTGGCATGACACTCACAGTATGATAAAAAGCAAAATAAGAGTCACTCGTTAGAAATGTCGTTTCGTCTCGTGCTTCACTCCGAGACAGTCATGTTATACACTGTGTTGTGACTCAGAGTTTCAGACATTATGATAGACGGATTTTGCAATAGGAATGATACGTACAGTATTGATGTTTATGTGTGTGTAGTGTAAATAAATGTAGTGGAGAAAATGTGTGTATTCATATTTCTGGCAACTTTGTGCACGCTAAATATATCTAGTGAAAAGAAAGACATTGATCCTGATGAAGCATGTTGACACGGATGACCAAGGGACGATTCCAAGCACAATAACAATGCTGGCGTGTGTGTGTGTGTGTGTGTGTGTGTGTGTGGGTGGCCCGCTCGCTTTCAACTACCAAGAAATCGCAGGCATTTAATGTGAAACGCGAAGCCCACTTGAATAAATATCCTGCTGTAATGCGTCTGATTCAGTTCCAGAGATGATGTTTAAGCAAAGCAAAAGTTAGAAAGAGGATGTTCGCTACAGTGTGGAGAATTTCAGCATGTTTTTCTCTGTAAACACACACACACACACACACACACACACACATATTTCCTTTTTTTAGAACATTGCAACAATAAATATCACAGAAACAAGTCACATTTTTTAAATATCGCACTGTTTGACCGTTTATTACAAGAATGCATTGCTGATATACACATTAAAAATATTTATTGATACAATGGCATCACTCACTTTTATACATGTTGACAACTTTTATTATTGTGTACATTCTTGTCTATTACTACTTTCATGCATTTCTCCATTGTGGCTTACATATTATTATTATTTACAGTTCATCTACAATCATGCTAACTTGACAAACACACACACACATTTCCTTTTTTTAGAGCATTGCAACAATACATATCACAGAGACAAGTTACTTTATATAATATGGCATAGTTTGGCCGTTTTACACGTGTCGTTTTGCAGATGATTGTGTTTTGTTTGTGGTCTTTATGTACAAGAATTCATTGCTGATATAGTATGTATATAATTTACGTTGACAAATTCCCATCACTCGCTTTTATATGTGTATAGAACTTTAATTATTGTATACATTCTTATTTCTCCATTTACAGTGTACAATCATGCTAGCTTGACACACACACACACACACACACACACACACACACACACACACACACACACTAATAATATCTACTCATATGCTTTAATGTTAAGAGCAAAATTGAAGACATGTTGTAACCAAAAAGCATTTTTCTTCAGCTGATGTTATGAAAGAGTGTGAACCCCAGGACAGATGGCTCATCTTCAGCAACAAAGAAGCCTTATTCACCAGCAGTGTGTACAGAAAATAACAGAATGACACAAATCCTGCTGTGGCAAGCCATTTACACACTTATTCAGCTCAACCAAGACACGACCGAACTGTGTTTTGCCTTTAACATCCTTACTTTAATGAAAATGAATATTCTGTTTCATGTTTAATGAAAAAACTGATTTAGAAACAATTATAAATATTGAATTGTTTAATGCATTTACACATTACACAGCCTCTGTATTATAAAAAATATTGCACTGTTGTATTTATGCACCATTGATTTATTATTCTTTTTGCAAAAGTTGCCTTCACTGTTGTCATTTACATTTTTTTCCACGTTTAACTGCTTTCTTTTGCTTTGATTTTGCTGCTGTGAAACACAAAAATACC